>JAPDOI010001682.1:0-153049 GCA_029168955.1 Aplectana chamaeleonis | reverse complement strand
AAAAATCCTCATTCAAAGAAGTTACAAGTATCGAACGCTTTTTTTGCCAAGTTTGCCAGATGCTCCCCTTTTTTACAAAACTTAGCGCGGGTATTGTAGTTCGTTGATTTCACCTCCATCTGTTTCAGTCCACCTCAAGCTTTATTATTTTGAGAGCCTTCTTATTTTAAGTTTTCATTTGATCAGGGCCAGGCGGTTCGTTGTCTTAGGGCTTTGATGAAGTCCTGACCACTCGTTTGTTTTCGAAACTGGGCTATCTGCCCTTTTTCATTGTTTTTTCTTGTGTTCCTTTATGTTTGCCTGTAAGAAAGTCTCTAAAAATAGATTCGTTACAGTTGCGTCTTTCCAGTTTTAATTCTTGGTTGTTTTTCCGTTCATTCTTTGCAAAAGTTGCTGCAGTAATAGTTTTTCCCTGAAGGACAGTCATGTCCAGGGTCAAGTGGACCGTTGTCCTGGACCGCGACGGAGCTACGTCTTCCCATTTGGTAAACAAGTGCTTCAGAAAATTTCGAAAACTTCCACGTCTCCACCTACGTGAAATTTTGTAGACAATCTTGGAATTGAAAATTTCCAAAACAATTCTTTATTTTTTATTTTATTTTATTTTGTATTTAACACTACACTCCTTACCCTGTGAAGAGGCGTCAGGAAATCTTTCTCACTTTTAGCCAAGAATTTTTACGCCTCCCTTCCCAAATTTCCGGGTTTTCGAATTTTTTCCAAGTCCCGCTCGTTGTCCCGCGGGGCAGCAATCGCTTGACCCTGGTCATGTCCCGAAAGATAATGGAGGAGGAAGTGTGCAGCTGACCCTTTGCATTGAAGTCATTGCTTATTTATTTACTCATGTGTTTATTTAATTCTTACTTATTTACCCTTTCATTTATGTTGTAGTCAGGAATGGTCATTCTTCAAAGGCAGTGTTCACAATGAAATTTGTTTTCCTGTTTTCCCGCCTATCTTGAAAACGGCCCCACGCTGATTCCAATGATGTCTCTAAAATCGTACAAGACCTTCTGGGGATGGAGTTATGGCCCCTCAAAAATTGAGCTAGGGAAAATGGTGGACGAGTTGTCCGAGGCTTGTAACTTGCGTCTTTTGCAGCCGATCTGTGCGAGCTGACCTGAGTAAAGAGAGAAGCTGAGAATGAAGGGAAGAACGGGGCTAATGACTGGAAGTAATCGCTCATCCCGCGATCTCGAGCATTCATTTGTTTACGTCGGTGGGCGTGTGATGCGCTTTTGAGGTTTGCCTTGCGCTCGAAATGGCAACTTCAGGCTCTTTTGGAGCTTTTCCTGGCTCGTTTTCATGCGTTTGTTCGACGTCAACGTTGCATTGTGCCAATCCTCTACCCATTCCTAGTGGAGACTGAAACACATTTTCATCGTGAACACTGCCTTTAAATGAAAAAATTGATTGATTGGGTAAAATCGCTTTTGATTTTTTTTGGAATGCAACGACTACGGCGCATCTTTTGGGCATGGTCATTATCAGGTCCTTGCGAAAATCCCTCGAAATTTCAGGGAACGGAAGAAAACGGTCAAAAAACGCCGAAAGCGGAAGAGAACTGAAAAAATCTAGGATGTGGCAGGCACAATTTTCGCCTGAAATTAAAATCACTGGGATGTCTTCCAAGATTTCAAACCCTCGAAGATCTAAAAAACAGTCTTAACTAGCAATTCCAAACTATAACGGTCCTTAAAAGGCAATGTGCGGGCGGAAGAACCAGGCGGAGCACTTCCACACAGCCCTGGTCATGGCTGATCCTACAAAAAATATAGAAAAATTTAAAGGGCGAAAACTTAAGAAATCGGATAACCTCAATCGATTCCCATAGCTGATAACCTATAATGAGCGTTTTGCCATCAGGAAAATTCGTTTTTTCAACAGATCTACGCAAAAAAATCGGCAAAAATTTTTCAACTTTGGAGTCTAATCATTCTCAAACGATAGTTTCCGAAAATTCTACCTGTCGAATGGCCACATATATGGCACATCGAAATGTATAAGTGTTATCCAGATATACACATTTCTATGTTCACAATGCAGGGATTTGAAAGAATCTTGAATTGGCCGAAAAAAGTATCACCTCTCTCCAGGACCTACATATATTTTCAGACTAAAATCACGACTCTCCACATGCGAAATGGTTCAGAAAATGGCGTGATTCTTCTCCGGACCTCATGCTCAGCTATGTGTGCAGTTCTATGTACCATCTTTTTCTCCCTGACATTTGCATCTAAGGCGAGCAGTTATCCGTGAAACCATAGTTGCCGATGAACGAGGGATAAGGAAGCCTTCATGCATCCATGGATAGTTGCGACAACGGGGAATCAGTGTGGAAATATAGCAGAGTCGCGAAGGCTGTGTGAAATCGTGTGAAGCCGTTGGGCGGCTTCGTTGTGAGCGCTTGATTTATGCTGATAGTCGCGCGACTTCATCCATTATCGGCGGCCGAGCCTCGTCGTCTTCGTTGAGTGCCATGAGAGAATGAGAATGCTCCCGCTCCGGCTGCTCCTCCCGCTCCTCCTCCTCATCCACCATCCCTCCCGTCGGATTCGCAATCATGCCGCATCATGCATCCCCCCTCACACATACATACATACTTCTAGCGATCATTGCCCTTTTTTCGACTGTCCAGGCGTTTGATGCCGATTACGGCCTTTTTTCTCGGTTGCTATGTCGGGATGGACAGATCCTTACTCTCTAATAGCCTCGTTTCCTCGTACAGTACTGTACAGTGGATCATCCTCCATAGGATGCTGGCATTTTGATTTTTTTCGGAGTTGAACAACTTTTCGTTCCCTCTGGACAGAACCGCTTGTAGTAAAATTCTGTGTGAGGTACACAAAAACACTGGCGCATAAAAATCCGGAGTGGTTGGAATGAAGCCTGAACACGCTAAAAAACTGGATACCAACTCGTGCAGCAGTGTCGCCGATATTCCAACCTTCCCGCGATGTTTTAAGGCCAAGAACATTCTTCAAGCGACGAGCGGCGCGACGCAATGTTTACCATCCATATTGATATACCTGATATGCGCTGTCGCTGGTCGCGGAAAGTATGATCCCGGCCTAACAGGTTCCCCTGGCCACCTCTGAATCGAAAGTGGTAGAAAGATAATTTGTTGAATGTACTGCTGTCATTATCACTGATTCGATGAGACTGGCCGCATTTTAAGAAAAATGAAAAAGGAGAATCCGTTAAAAATAGAAAGAAAACCGCGAACTTTTTTCTAGTAACCAGTCTAGTCACCTGCTTTCTCCGTAAATTTTCATTCCAAGTTTCAGTAATCTTTCCCTTTGGAGAACCGATCAGAATCCTTCCCCTTCGAGGACTGCTATCAGTCAGACCATCAAATTTTCGACTGTTAGGGGGCTGAAATCACAGTTGCCTTCCAATCATGGATGGTTAGTGGGTTATGCCTTCTAAGTACTCTAGTCTCTGAAAGCGAAAGTTGCTCATGAGTATTGTGACACACTATGGTTTGAATCGCCCGATCCACGAAATCGTAAGCGGGCGGCTTCAATTATCGTTGACTTTCCGGTATAGAGCAGAAGCCTTTAGTTACAGATAATCATTGACATCTTGTCCCTTTTCGAAAATTGTATCCATTTACTCATTTGTTCAACTACTTATTTATTTATTTTTTGAACGAGACGCGTAGGCATCGGCGAGCATAATAGATTCGCAGAGAACCTGTCCAGTACGCCTCTTTCAGAGTTCGATCGCCAAGCGTTGCGATATGATAATCACCATGAGCATCGATCGAGATTGCCATGTACGTTGTTCTGTATTCAAAACGTGCTATCGCGGCGATCAGCGATGCACGTGTGAGAGGTCGTTTATACTTCCACCGCCGAGCGGCGCGGCGAAGTGCAATCCTACGATATCGATCGTGCCCTGCCGCGTGATCAATATTACAGAAAGGCACTGTGCCGCGCCGCTCGGCGGCGAAAGTATAAATGACCCCTCACAGAAATGCACTGCGCCACTCGCTGGCGGATGTTTAAACGACCCCTAAAATAGGCCATAGCGTGGCGCCCTCACGCGCTCTTCATGCTCTCCTCCTTTTTATCGCCTAACGACAACCACCCAAGTTTTTATTATTTCAACCTTATTACTCTATAATTTTTCGTAGTTGACACTCGGGAAAGTTATTGATTTTTTTCCAAAAATTTTTACCACCCCCACTCCTCCCAAATTTCCATTTTTTTTTGAGTTTTTACGTCACCCTCCTTTGTCCTCCCGGACAGTAAATTTTAGCCCTGGTTTTAAATCCTATGGGCCTCTATGAAAAAAATTGAAGCAGAAAATTATGATAATGAAAGTAGTCGTTAAGCATTCTCTCCTTTCTTGCCTTGTTTTGCAACACATTCCCTGATTCCTTACCTAAAAGGAAGCATTCGAGCCCCTCCATGGTGTCTCCAAAGGAGAACCTAGCTCGAGTAGTCGAAACACGTGGCTAGACAGGTGGCCTCACTGAAGAACGGCACTAAATCCACTCGCATTGTGGTAACTCCCTGCGAAGAACTAAAAGAACGTTCAGAAAATGAGCAGCGAACTAACGAACTAGGAGCCGCTACGTTATTATGGACTCGACCCCATTAATATTGCACAACTTCTTACGAAACATTGAAATCGATGCAGCACAATGTTTTATAGTACAGAAAACCTGTATGCAGGTGTTCTTAAGGCCCTTTGGGATAATGTTTGGAAAATCATAGCGAGTGTAAATGAAAGGTGTCACATAGTATAAGCGAGGTATGTCTCCTATTCGTCAGACAAAATTACTGCTTATTGTTAGTAGCCCTTAATTACTGTGTCTTATCAATATATGTATCACGTTTCGGACTGAAACTATGTATGATGTTTGAATCAGCGCTCAAATAGGAAATATAGAGACATACGCTCTGATACTGTGACAGCAAAAAGTTTTGAACCTGCAGAATTTAGGTTTTGGACACATACATAGACTGGCAAAATATTATTTCTGTTTGTTTTTTTGTGTTTATTGTCAAATTTGTACATTAGACAGTGAACTTCCACATTTCGCAGGTTTTTTTTGTTTGCTGGACGTTTCTGTTCGTAAATCATAAACGATAATCGTTGAGGGCAATTTTTTCTTTGGTGCATGCGAGGGTGTCCACAACGTCACTTACATACTCAGGCGATTATCGGCCCTGAGCCGCCTGACAGTTCGGCTCGTTTTTTCAATCTGCGAGTCGGTTCCTGTTGCTGTCCGGGCCACTGCTGTTGCTTTCCGGGCCACTGCTGTTGCTGTCCGGGCTATTCCGGTTGGCCCAAACAGCAACAGCAGTAGCCCGGAGATTGGGAGAACGAGCCGAACTGTCAGGCGGGTCCGATTCCTATTCGGTGCGGCTCGGGGCCGAGAATCGCCTGAGTAAGACCAGCTCAATGCATAGAATCGAGTGGTATAGAAATTTAAGGGTTCCCCCAGCTTCTCATTGTTAGTCCCTTTTTAAGGAATCAATACCCAAAATCTACCCATTTTCAATGCCTTCAACTGGTACTCCAGCTTCATACCTCCCTCGACTGGCTACTAGATGCACTGCTTATTATCCGTATCGATCGAAAGTCGATGTACCTGATATGCATTGACGTGGTTGCGCTTCGCGAGAAGTGTAGGAGTCTATAGAGTTGAAGTCGCGGCGATGCTCGCAGCGTTCAGCGACACTGATGCTTCAGCAACACTGATGCCGATGCAATGTCGATTACTCTGCCTATCTGGGCAAAATTCCGGTACGCAATCGCATCTGGACACGCCTTGCGGCCGCACGCGCTCGAGTAAGTCGAGTTTCCAGCGCTAAAGCCGACTCGATTTGGCTTTTTTATGCAGTTTTCTCCACTTTGTTTTAGTTTCCAGTTTCCAGAACACACCTAGAGTCAACAGATCGGCGGCTTCGGCGCTGGAAACTCTTCCGACTCGAAAGCGCGCGGCCGCGAAGCGTTTCGAGACGCAATTGCGGACCGGATTTTGGCTCAGATAAGCACAGTACCTTGGTCGAAGGCGGCGACCGAAGCGGCGTGAAAGGCGACGAAGGAGACCTTAGAGTGTATTTTAACGTTGCGAAGGCTTTGCTTCACTGCCAGCGTGAGGCAACAGAGATGCCGGGACGATAGTGTTCCAAGCGATTTCGTCGCCGCTTCAAGGGTGATATCCGTCGACCATCCGTCGGTCTCTGCAGCTCTGCAGACCCCTTGTAACGCCGGCCTTATTGGAAAAAAACGGCACAGAAGCTCAAGGGCTACGCAATTTTCGTTCAAAACCGTCGCATGATCGGCTTCAATGACTGTTCTTTTTCCTCGTCTGCAAGCGGAAAGAGCTGTTATAGAGATCAGAGTCACCTCAAAGGACAAATCGTGGTAGATGGATGGTAACATTTTGTGGAACGCTTCACATTGGGCCTCCCATGTCTTCGAAATCATGCATTTTTGATGCACCAAACTCTGTCATTGGGTCAAGCTTGACGCGAAAGATACGCACTGATCACTTAACCCTTCATGGGCTACCAGCGTCGCCTAATGCGGAATAGCGTGTTATCCAGCGTGTCTCCCCAGAACCCGATGTTGCAGTCGATTTCACCTCATTGAATAGACTGTGATGATGTCGTTTCCTCTTGGCTACCGCCGTCAGCGCCTTTCCTCAATGCACTTTCGAGCCGGTTAGGCATGTTTAGCGTTCATGCGTGTTCATTTCCATATCTGAATATTTGGAATTCGCCGCTGTGCACCTCCGCACCTTGGCTACGAATTTTGCGAAGTGTGGGGAAGTTTGGGGACGGAAAAGCGATTTTGTTTTCTGGTTTTATCAAAGTACGAATTTCAGAGAGATATGTATGTCAGCAAGGGAAATTTTTTCACTGCGTAGCAATGCATCAGCGAGAAATTTCCAAAAAAAAATTGTTTCGACAAGTCTTTGATGGCGATTCGAAAACCTGTGGATAGTACTTCAGAGCATTCCTACCGTGTGTGGCGTCCGCAAAACGTTAATTGTGGGATTTTCATGTCGTCGTCTCCTTCTTTTCTCCTTCCCTCTTCTACATACCTAACAGAGCTCCATAGTGCGATCTAACTTCGACCAACCTTCTCTTTTTGCCTTTTAGACCTGCAATGAATACAAAACAAAAAAATAAGTATGATCAAATCGTGGGATTTTCACTGCAAATGAGCGTTTCTGGTTTCGACATCGTTGCGGGATTTCAGCGGTAATCCTGTGGCAAGTCATCCAGCTTGAAACTCATTGTCATGGCGACTTCTGCTAAAAAAAAACCTCCGAGCGCGTACATTTCTCAGCAGCAACTACTCTGCTTAGTGCCGTATTGTTACTCGCTCGTGTAGTACAAGTTCTCAATTCTGCAATTTTATGTACATAGTAGAGCTGTTCTCCTGGGCAATGTTGCGTAGTATGCGGGTTACCCTCGTAACAGGCCCTTCATTCTTCGGGAGATCACAACGTAGGAGTTCAGTAACAGCCATTTATGCATGTTTGGATTTGGTGAGCTAGATAATGGCTCGAGTGAAACTTCTGTTCTATAATGAAAACAGCGCAGAGATGTGTCTGCAGTCGAACTGGAGCGATTTGTCGGGAGGGTGCATTCTGATTGTCTACGTACCCATGTATGCTGCGCTCAGTCCTCAGACAATCGCCGCATTCAATGTTGTGTCGAATATGCACTCAACTCGAAAACGAGATGGTTTCAATCACAGTCAGGGGAAGTGCTGTTAGGGGAACACGTGCTCCCCTTGTGTTTGAAATTTCAGCACGTGCCCCAACAAATGAAGCGTTCAATACGTGCATGATACACTTTCAACTCGATGAAAAAACTTTCTCCAAAAAAGGGAAGCAAACAACGCACCATTGAGGCTGGACTCAGATGTCGGCAGCTTCGCTGGTTCAGCTACCCAAGTTTGCGGCTAGCCGCTGGAGACCTCTTCCAACCACAGGCGGCCCCAGGTGGTGCTTGATGAGCTGGTCGAGTGAGTGCGCTGCTACGATTGCTCTAGACTTTCTTACAGCACGTGCCCTCGCGATAAAATTCCGCGGCACGTGCTGCTGCTTGGAGCACGTGCACCTGCGATAGTCACGCGATGGGTATTGTCAGTAGAGTTGAATGCATATTCGACACGCATTGAATGCGGCGGTTTTCTGAGTTTCTAAATTCTCACCCATTTCTCAAAAAAAGCTCACCCGACAAACGATTCCGATTCTATCATAAACTCGAATTTCTGTGCTGCCCACAGGTAATCCGTTGAAATAGAGGACCAGCCATAGCTCAAAGCTCATAATGCTTGGACTAATCGAAAACAGACTACTTTTCGATTTCATGGCATCTCGTCCACAAAGACGGTTTCCCTCAATCCTTAAATGGAGTATTACCCCCTAACGATATGTAGATCCGGTTTAACCAATCCTTGTGTTCGGATTATTCTTGTTATTAATTCATACTTCTAAGGGAAGGAAACCTCTGTCTATTGTAAGCTGTGGTTCGCAATTTAAATCTCCGCGGTGACGAGATGCCCGAAAACCTTAGTTGAGTTCACTTTTGCACCTGAATTTTTGACTCGTCGTTGTGATTTTTGAGCCTTTTTCTTCTTTTTCCATCATTCATCCTATTCTCTTATACATGATAGCGTAAAGCTGAACTTTGAATATCTATCCTGTTTTGTGGTCATTTTTCATAGTCTATTGTAGTACTTCATATTCCCTATTCTTTCAATGACCTCCAGTCGGTTGCATAGACGACTTACTAGTCATCGTTTCTACATAGACAGTTTCTGACATTATCTTCCCGATTCTCTGTTGATAAACGCCCTCTATGAAGTTGAAAACTTCCCTTGACCATTGGATGATTTACATTCGTTGAGACTGGTTCGTGATGCTTCTCTGAAAGCGTAAGCCAAATTAGAAGCAAGACGAGCGTGGTTGAACAAAGGAGAAAAAGGGACGGGTTAGTGTGGTAATTTTTCTTTGGAGAATGCCTCCTTAAGGAGAAAGCCGTCATTCTTCGTCATGACATAGTCCTTTATACTCACTACAGCAATGAGACTAAAAGCCATTCCGTGGTTATCATGGTAACGTCATTAATCTGTACCCTTAGCAAAATCCTCAGTAGCAGCGACGTGCCACTCAGAAATCCAGCATTTAGATTTTGTCTTTCAAATAGATTCTTTATCTACATCCCCTGAAATTACGTAGAGCTTTCTGAGATCCGGATCCACTTTCCTACTTCCAGAAGGGTACCACTATCAGCAAATCGACGGCTCGGGTTCTTATCCGATATTGTATGTAATACACCACCCTGTTTTTGTAAACTCCAAAGTCCGACTTTATTTGGACCTTCGGATATTTCAAAGTTTCAGACTGAAGGCTCGTGATGCTACGAAATGGGTATGATCCAGCCTACGTTGCGGTCGCGGTTAGGGGACTTTTATACTCCTGCCGCCGAGCGGCGCGGCACAGTGCATTTCTGTAATATTGATCACGCGCCGCAGGCGCCTAAATATGTGCAGGTCACACATCGACAGCTCATGAGCTATTAACTATAAGGGTGGCAGGAAGACACTCCTTCGTCAGCCCGCTCACAAGCCCTTCGTGCCCATGTATGGAACTTGTCGGTAGGTTGTGCGGCTTCTCTTGCTCTGGCCGTCCTATTTTTGATGAAAACAATATCAAGATCAAAGGCTTTGGCTTTCACTGAGTGATAGTCTTGGGTTTCTGGCCGATTTTTTTGCGTCTCGTACTTGTTCACCGCGCGTGTGCTCCCGCGCGGCAACCGGGAGATATTTTACAGGTTGCTCTGCGTAAAAGGCGTGAACCGTGGCTGAAAACTTGCATGACGATTGCGCTTCCATTGTTCTTTGAATTTGAGCATGCTCCACGGCATTAATGGCTCAATGAACACGGCTTTTTGCTGAAGTTTCCGTGCGTTTCGTACGACTAGCGATTTAGCGGGAAATCCCGAGATCGGCATTTCGGCCGGACCCCTTCTCCAACGAAAAAATATCTGCAACGGAGCTGGAGTTCTGAAGAACTGTCTTTTTTTCCGGTGGTGGGGGAGACAAGAAGGTACCAATCCTCTGATTTTTTGAAATTCACTAATTTTGCCTGTATAGATCAAAACGACAAGAAAGTCCACTTTTTCGGATTTTAGAAATATCGATTTTTCGTCTGAACTTCGTCTAGGAGGATCATGTAGAGCGCTGAACACGAGTTTGAGGTCCGTTTCCACTTTTTTCTGGAGACTATCGCAGGTTACACAAGATAAAAGACATTTCTCCTACCATGACCTACAGAAATCTTCTGAAAAAAAAATGAAACGGGCCTCTCGTTCGTGTTTAGAACGCTGAATGATTCCCGAAAACGATGTTTCGGCGGAAATGTTCCTCATGTCACACTTAAATCCGAAGAAAACTACTTTTTGGTAGTTTTTGATCTACCCAGGTGCCTTGAGTAAAAATTAAAACTCAGATTTGTTCCCTTTCCTCCCACAACCATTAGAAGCGCTTACCAAAAATCCAGTTCAATTGGTGACATATGTACCCTAGCGATTCCCGTCTGATTTTCTTAGCCATATATGTTTAGTGTCTTGCCTAGACCTGCAATGCTTTGTGTTGAGATATTTCTGGTGCGAAATCGCATGGAAATGACCCGGTTCACAGTTGAGAGAGCATTGGGTGATACTGCAATGTATCAGCGTGGCAATGGTATAGAATTCATGCTGCAAATTTTCGCCATCTAATTTTCAATAAATTCATTTGAACATCGAATGCATTGTGTCTCTCCCATATCATTCCTTCACTGTTTGGCTGAGTTACTTTTTTCCCTCTGTTTTTCTAGTTTTTAAACCAAACAAATGAATCTTTCTGAACTCTGTATTTGAGGTGATTTGGAAACTTTCAGAAATTGCTCAGAGGTTGGCAATGTTTCTGGTTTCCGCAGAGTTTCACGGGGTGTCTGGCACAGGTCGTTCACCATCGAGACCTCAATGCGCGCCATGATTGCGGAATAGACGTCCGTGAAATTCTTTTCTTCTCATTTTCGCCGGAGCATTATCCGATTTGGGGCCGGAATCGTTCGGTGCTCGGTCGATGACGCCATAAATCACATTGCACAAATCATGATTTTTCTATTAGCTCCCCTCAGATGTGAATGCATTATTTATTCAGCATTTGTTAAGGTGCCAGCATCCTTCACTTTACAGTACTCTAAGATTATCTCACTAGGTATGTCACTGATTAATGACCCATTTCCGATGACACCATGTCAGAATGTCAGATCTAGAGCACAATAGACCCTCGGACATGTTTTTCGAGATTTTCCTATACTTGTATAATATAGTAGATCCTTTCTTGTAAAGTCTGCAAAGTGCGAGATTTCAACTCCTTCGAAAATCGCGGTGCAGATACGTAGATGTCACGCCCCCTCACCATCACAGAATGAGCCCGCATTGCCACGCCCCATGGACGAGTTTTCCAAGCCAGTTATGTTTGAACGCTTAATTCAACTGGATTCGATTTTTCATCACATTTCAGTCTCTTCTCTTTCTGGTACACCTGTATAACGACTGTGAATAACGACAAGAACGGGTCTGAGGCTACTCGTCCACCAAACTTCCGCCAGCCAAGTATCGGTAGTTTTCTACGGGTCGTAACTCTGCTTCAAGAGGGTTTTAGTGATTTCAAAGATACTATTGTGATCAGTGCGTTATATTCCCCAAGCGAGGTGGGGAAATTGAATAATTAATGACACATTCCATGGATGGTGCACTGTTCCTTTAGTCAGGATGTGGTCCAGGTTAACGTCATGGAACGTATTTAACAGTTTGTGGGGGACTGGTGATAAATTTCGCGTATAAAGCATCACCAAGCTCAGTGATTACCTGAGCTATGTAAAGATGTTCAAGTTTTTTAGCGAGGTTTCTGGGAAAATAAAACACGAAAATATTTTGTGAAAAATCATAGCGCTTTTATTTCATAACTTTTACACGCGTATGTGAACGCGGAATTTTTCCGTGGGCGGCATGCACGTACGCGGCTGGTTAGGTTGGGGTTAGGCAGGGTTTGGGGCGTCGGCGCGTTTCATGACTGCTGTGCGAGTGCAGGAGATAATCAATAGTTGGGGTCTCAACGGGTTTCGGCTGCCCCACCCTCCTAGGTAGGGTTTACAAGGGAAAGATTTTTCAGTGCTAGCCTAACCCCTTTCAGCAATCGCGCCGCTATCATCAAACGCGCCGACGCTTCAAACTCTGCCTAAGGGGCTGAGCAGAGTGCCACCGCGGCGCGGCGCGGTCTGATGATGGAGAGCCGTATTGATAGATCGCCGCGATCTATCAATACGGCTCTCAATCACCAGGCCGCGCCGCGCCGCGGTGGCACTCTGCTCAGCCCCTAACCCCAACGTAACCCGCCGCTACGTGCATGCGGCCCCGTGTGTCATGGCTGACTTCCGCCAAATTTGAATGTTGTCTAAGCCGAAATGTGCCAGCAGGAGGACCTTCCCCAGTTTGCCGAGTCTGTACGGGTTCCCTCATCACATGACTGTAGTACCTCAACTAAATGCTTTGTATCTGAGCACTGCATAAAACGGACTATTGCGACTGTTATCCGATTGTTGCCTATGATCCGGAAATCGTTCTGTTTTTGTGTCGGGTGTCCTTTTCTTGTCACTTTATATGCCCATTCACATTCCACTCAATACCCGTTTTTTCATCTTCTTCTTTCGAGACTGTCAGTTTCGATAATGCAGTCGTAATTGGTACTGAAGTCCTTCGGATGGGTGGTTCCCAGTGGAATAACGCGGTTTTCTCAGACGTCATCTCCCATAGACAAAGGAACGAAAAGGCAGGAAGATCGATACGGAATTCGTCGCGGAATTTTGCTTCAGCCTAAGCTGTCAGCGGGCTGTGGCCATCTCCAGCTGTATGAAGTTTAAGGCTTCTTCAAATTCCACAACTTCCAAAAAAATTGAAAATTGTTTTTTCCTGCCCCTAATTTCTGAGAGTTGAAAGATTGGAGGCTTTTTAGATAACTGCATCATTTTTCGTATCGATGTTGTATTTAGCTGATGAGTTGTTTTACAGCAAAAAGGTCGCAGAGGTACATCCGACACATCCTCAGATATGACTTTTGAGAGTTTCATACCTATAATTTTGGAGCAGGCCCATTTCGAGTAACACCTGCCAAGAGTGTTCCCTCGATGGCTTCAAATGAGCGTCATACAGATGGAGACCATGGGCCACATCCTCAAAGGCACTCTTCAATCCATCAATCGTTTTTCAGTTCTCCTTTTGCCCTGAATAGAATCTCATGCTTATCACAACTATGTCATCAGAATCGCTCTGAAACTCCTATGAACGGAGTTATGGCTCCTCAAATTTTGTGAATTTGAACGGCGAGAATTTCGTGAACGAGTTGCCTCGGGTCTGTTTTTCCTCGTCATTCGCAGCCATCGCACTGGAGCAGATCATATTATAATGCTAGACCGGCAACAAATGGGAGAACATCGATTGGATTAAACTTCATGGGTCCCTGTTGAGATCACAAATTTGTTGGTGGGCGTAACCATTTTCCTTTTGTGGGAGCGTGGCCGACTTGTTCCTCGCTTAGCGAACTCGCACTTGGCAGGGTTGCTCTACATGGCTGCCGATCCATAATATCAAAATTTACCCTTGAAGTTGGACTGTGCCTTCAAACCTTGTTCTCGTTATTGTCACAGAGGTACCCTAAGCATAGATTTATGATGAAACAATCGAGGTTGTGCTGTTTTGAAAATTGACTCAGATTGAGAGGCCTTGAATTTGAAGAAGAAACAGGCATTTCCTTGTAGGTAAATTTACAATCGCTTGCTCATTTTATTATGTGAATCTTCTCTGGTGCAGAGCCTTAGGCTTTCTTAATTAATATTCTCATATGGGAACAATGTACTGTGCTTATCTGGGCCAAATTCCGGTCCGCAGTTGCGTCTCGCCACGCTCTGCGACCGCACGCTCTCGAGACAGAAGAGCTTTCAGCGCCGCAGCCGTCGATCTGCTGACTTTAGGTGGGTTTCGGAAACCGGAAACTAAGAAAAATTGGGGAAAATTTTATAAAAAAGCCAAATCGAGTTGGCTTTGGCGCTGTAAACCTTACTGACTCGAGCGCGTGCGGCTGCAAAGCGGGTCGAGACGCAGTTGCGGACCGGAATTTGGCCCAGATAAGCACAGTACATATCTGCTATCGCAACGGGGTGTAGTCCACCAAAAGTAAGTATAACGAACAAAGTAGACGTTGTGATATTTACAACGCGTGATGGGGGTGCGGTCTGAGCTTTTCCTGTTGTTGGGATAGAGGGGGATCGATGACGGCGCGGATGAATCAAAAGACATCCACAACTTGGAATTGGGGCATAATACTCAGAGAACTATTTTTATTTTTTATTTTATTTATACGTGATGAAATACCGCGCGAAAAGCAAACAGTTACTAGAAACATGAAAAAACAGCAACTAAATGAACGCAGAGAGATCAAAAATATTAACTTGCATCCACAATCAATTACAAAAAAGAAAAACGGCAGATAAGTGCAAGGCGGAGTAGTTTTGGCGGAGAACAAGCCCCAGAGAACAGGCGGAGAACAAGCCCCAGAAAATTATTAGAGAGGTAGGTGAAGCCTTCTAGAGAACTTCAAGATTTCCGAGCCAGCCCTTTGTGTGAAAAAGAATCCACGCACTCGACTATTGGCTTTCGGAAAATGAATTTTATTCTGACTTCCGCGTGTGTTAGAAGGCAGAGTCGAGTAGAAGCGGTCTAGAGGTAAATCAACCTCACCAACAAGCATTTTGAAAACTATGACGAGATCATTTCTTTTCTTACGTACTCTCAGTGGAGGGAGCTTCAGAGTTCTGTTCCGAATAGAAGCGAAAGGGATGTTGGCGTAATCATAACCGTGTAGCCTGATCCAGAGCTTCCTAGTGAAGCTGTTTTGTACGGCTTCGAGCCTTTGAATGTCACGCTTGTAAAGTGGACGTTAAACTGCCGTCATATAGTCAAGAATTGAGCGAACATACGCTTTCTAGACCACTAATAGATGGCTTGCTGAATTCGTAGTTAATGTTTTGAAAATGTAAGCCACTCGTCTCGCTTTTTTCGCCGAAGCTTCGCAATTATCAGTGAAAGAAAGGTTCGAGTTTAGAATAAATCCTAGGTCGCGCAAACTATCAACCTTTTGCCGTTCAGTACCCCCAAGGTGATGCGTGAATCTATTTCTAAGGATTCCAAGATGAAAAAGTTCCGTTTTTGGACCAGAAAGAGAAAGCTTTCATTTGGGCGACCAATCAGCAATTGAATTAATTGCCGCCTGAATGACCTCCCTATCCTCATATGTTTGAACATCTTTTGTGAATTTTGATGTCGTTTGCGAACATCTTACAAGAAACATTGTAGTTATAAATCAAGTCAGGGAAATCAGATGTATAAATTAAAAAGCAGTTATGCATATTTATACGCTCTTAGTTTCTTCGAGTCTAGTTTTTTTTCAACGTTGGATGGTCATTGTTCTTGTTTTGAATATGTAGTGTAAACCAACTTTCTCTGCATTTCCTGAATGTTCAGTGTTGAATGTTTTCTTTTCATTCATATTGAGAATTTTCGGCGACTTCTCTCTGCCTCATTATATGTTCTGTAAAATCGACGAATTAGCTGATAAAATTGTTTGCAGGCGTCTAGAGTATCGGCAGAGTATTGGGAATTATGTGGACATGGATGGCTGTGTATCCATTTCTGTATGTCGTTAATTCATAGCGCACGTGAGCTTGAATATGCATTTTCATTTATATATGTAGCTTTAACAACCTTTGGTTGATTTTTATTCTCTTGATGTTCCATGGACAGTTGAATAATTACTTTTTTGTCAATAGGTAAATTGGAGTCCAAGGATGTTTCAATTCTCTATGAGCTTATTCGTAGTTTTGTTATAGGACTCATTAATGTCACAATCAACTCACGGGTTGAATTCGTGTTGGCGATTGTATCGCGCGAGTACACACGTACGCAGTTAATGAATTCTGTTCAAAAGGGCAGCATAGACACGCCGTGAGATGTAGTGGGCAAGTACTATAGTTGTGCCCTGGACGAAAAGACCGAATATCGAATAGATTCGAATACCCCCTTTTTTGGTCCGATTTTTGAATAGTATTCGAATAGTGCGATTTTAGAAATTCCGATAATGAATACGTATTCGAATGGCAATTATTCGAGTATATCGATTCGAATCTATTCGAATGGCCCACTATAGCAAGTACCCTTTGAAGGCATCGTTCACGGAAAATCATATATTTTCGTTTACTGCGTTGTTGTGGCCTTCTGAGCAAATGTAGAACTTTCGTAAAGTTCCACTGGGCAAATCCGGTTAATAAGGGAGAGAGAGCCTTTGAAGTTTTTTCGCGTTTCGAATTCAAACAGCAGATAGGAACATATGACGTGAACGATCGCGCCGATTAATGAATCAGAAGGGCGGTCAACGCGTTTATAACTTTCGACTACCTCTTTTCACGCAACGGACAATCAATTTTAGTTTTTTGCCGGGACCCACTCATCAGACAGTGACCTCCCTACTAATATTTAAGTGGATATGGGGCACGAAACTTCACAATTACTGATCTTTTCTGGAGGTGGTCATACCTATCTAGGAAAAGAATGTGCTAAAATTATCATGGACGATGCATTTAATGTCTCAAGTGATTGATTGATTCATGAAAATGATAGAAGCGAATTACTCTGTGGATTCGGAAGGCCGGATCTGGCTAGATCACTTATCATCATGAGGACGAGTTGCCCCATGTAAGACTCAGGCGATCCAGCCATTCGCATTGGAAGATCTTCATTTTCAGGAAATTTTCGGAAGGGAAGCAACAAAGGGAATTCTTTCAAAGTCTGTCCGAATGAGACTGTCCGCCCACGGGGTCGGCGTGTGTGTGGAGCGGCCGTTGCAAATACATTATTTCGGATGAGCCTTTCCATGGCTGCTAACAGCTGATTTGGATATTATTCACAATTCGTGAAATATTCCGCTAATCGACTTCCATGTTCGAAAAACGCCTTCACGACGGCAGTTCGACACGCACGCCGAGTGCGGGAACGGGCAGTACCTTCTGGACGGACTTTACCTAGGATGCCTGAAACGCAAAATCATTTCCGAGCTCTCGAATTCTATTACACCGGACACGAAATAGGATGTGGCAGAAGTTCAAATGTTTTTTCGGGATTTGGGAAGTGTTCTTTAACCAAAAATGGAAGGTTTATAGGGTCTTTTTTGCTATACTTCTTTACATCTTGAATCTGCCTGCGCGAGATAATTGAGAAATGAGTAACGCTTTTTTTCGCGCACACTGCCTCTAAAAGATGGCTATACAGGGCGACAACTCGGCTCGTGCCGAAACATTCAAGGCGGTATCTGCGCCTGATCTCAACCAGAACTGGCAAATTTCTACCAGTTTATTCAGAGAGGTGGACGGATAGTCTGTCGAGAGCGATGTGGAGCAATATGAATGCGCAGGTGCCCATCCCTGCTGAAGCTACCATTCGCTATTTCCCAACTGTTCACATGCCTACTGCTTCACAACTCTCCACAGAATGGTTTCTTGGAAGTACTTGGCATGGTTTTTCACCATTTTTTACCATTATCGCTATAGGCTTTCCAGGGCAAAGGTTCCACTCCAAGCCATGACGGATGGATGGCAATGACTACTGGTGCGCATAAGCCGCCTTTGAGCAATATTCATTTTTAGTTGACTTTAAAGGCAGTGTTCACGATGAATATCGCACTAAAGTTGGACACAAAAATGGGATTGTTTGGTCGTGAGGTAACTAATAGTGAAGAAACACGGAAGAAAAACGTCCAGAATAAGTCAAAATAACGGTTTATAAATTCAGGGTGTGGACGAGATTCATGAGCCCTGCTGATTTCGGCAAGCGCGCGCTAATGGCGAAATCTGCGCGAATCGATAATGCTAACTGCGGCAGAGTTGTTTGGCAATTTGCCATCGAAATGTGTGCGGCGCCACAAGCTCGTCCGATTGGGGGCGGACCGGGATAGAAGGGGCGCTCCGGGAGAGCTTTCAAAGCCGTTTGTATTTACTTCTGGCCAGTATTCGTTGCTTTCTTCGACTCTATCCTCTACAGTACCTGCCAACTTAGTGTTTCACACGGAGACCTCGAGAACGAGATTTATCGTGAACACTGCCTTTAAAGGCAGTGTCTCACCCCGCCTTTTTACTCTCACAGGAACTGTTCGTTTTGACAATGAAATCTTTTGTGAACCCGCCCTTTGCGATTATCTCTTTTCTGTTGTTTCATTCTTTGCTTTACACCGTAACTAATACTTTTTTACCTAAAATATTCGTCCATCTTCTATTGGTCCCATTTTTCATCGGTGACAACCACCGTGAACATGTTCATCCAACCGGAAAATTAGTCCAGGCCAGAGAACATTGTCACTGAAATGGGACGTTTCAGCGCCTTTCTCAAAGTTTCTTCGTATTTTGATAACACTTGGTGGCCAGCGCATTGTTTTAAGTGGAAAACGCGGAAACGAAAATCATTGTGAACACTGCCTTTAAAATCAGCCCAGTGTTCGACGTTCGGGCTACATCAGATTTGACGTGATCCACGGTCCTTCATGACTTTTGAGGCATTGCAAAATGCACCAAAAAAATCTGTCGGGTGCTAGGAGATCTGAGTGAGAGACCGAAATCAGGCGACTATTACTGAAAATTGCTCAGCCTTCTGAAACGGCAGCCGTTTGTGACGTCAGTCCTTTTTCCGTACAAGCAGCGTTCAATATCGGATTGGACGTAATGCTGAAATCGATGGTGTATTGTTATGCAAAGTGCAGGATGGCCAGTCTTAATGCGATGCGTATCATCGATGAGGTTCGCCCCGTAGTCGTCGTGGATGGCCTGCCGGCTGGCGACATGATGGTGGCGAATGGTCGAGGCGACGGTGGAGGCTGAAGTCAAGAAGCCGTTCAGTGAAGCCGTCCGTCGCCTCTAATACGCTAATACGCAATCAATGGACCAGCACACACACACACGACGGTGTCGAGTGTGCTGCGCGTCAAGGTGAGCATATTATTGACTCCCGCCTCATTGCGATTTGCTTTCGTCGTCCCGTCTCGGCTCTTTGATTCCTCCACTCCAACCACCCTTGAGACCTTTCACGTCAACGTAAGCTGCTGCGGATCGTGCAGCGCACTGACCATCTTGAGAGTGCAAAAAATTCACGTCTCCTTCCCTACCTAAGTTACCGCTGTCTTCTGTCTAATGCGTTGTTGATCGCCATATTTCTCAAACATTGAATTTTTGGGTGAATTTTCAATCCGAGTATTCTTGCTTTTCCAGTTCAAAAAGCTTGAAACGTGTTACATATGCGTCACACAAAGACCGAAAACAAGTTGTATATGTCCACATATGTTTGTTACTTGCGACTTATCTTGGGCCGTGGGAGTTACTATGCGTAACCCATGCGCCGCTCGCTGGACTTTGCTCAGTACTCCGAATGTTGCCAGCATCATGCTTGCGGCAATACATTTCACTAGTAACTCATTTTGAACAGTTTCAAATTGGGCGGGAATTGGCCGTGTTGTGAGCTGCACGATTTTGATAGAGCTGTTCGAATCATGTTACTTGAGAGTTTCGGGATAAGGCATGGCGCTGTGATCAGTCCGTTTGTGGTGCGGCCCACCTCCATGCAGCTCAGAAATTCGTGTGGGCCGCTCGCTCCAGCTTGGAACTTCGTGCTCCCCGCCCATCCCAGGTGAAGCGTCCCACATGAGTGTGTTCTTCTTATCAATCAAAAAAATCATCAAAATTTGCTGGTTTCATGAATAGCAAATTAGAACTTTTATATTTCGAGCGATGTGTTTTCCAAATGTTTTTCTATTTCATTTATTTTTTTTTTACATTTTTTTGTACCGCTGAATACCAACTGTTCTTCCTTGTGTACGGCAGGGCTGCGGCCCCCGTCTTTCTCGGTGCCCAGAGCTGCGGCTTCAGCCTGTGATCATCACAGTGTGAGCCTAAGCCTGATGTATTTTACCCGTGCTCATGTGAGATACATGCTGTTATCTAGCTTGCAAGTATGCTGACTTGGCTGTATAAGGTACAAGTAACTTGATTTCGCCTTTTTAGGTCGCAACTAAATTGAATAAAAAGTTCTGAGGTGATTTCACATGTTTTTTTCGATCAGACGTGTAAGCTACGTGCGACATGTGTGATGTTAGTTAAATGTAAATTGCTTGAGACGTTCGCTCAGCATACATTTATTTTATATCCAGGGTCGGGCGTGGCGCTGTGATCGGAACGTCGGGGCTGCGGCCCCCTGCCTCTGAGAGAATCATTCGCGCTAGTACCGTGATGCTTCTGCGGTCCGCTATGGTACCGCGTTCGTCTCCCCCTCGTCCCGCGATCCGCGTTCGTTCCACGATAGTTACCATATCGACCCATCCGTTCACATTCTCGTGCTCGCACCGTGATGGTACGCGATCGTTACCAAGTTTACCTCACCAGTACCATGCTGCACCCGCGATGCGCGATGATACCTTGATAGTTTCCCCCCTGCTCCGCGTTTTCATGCTGTGAAGATTTGTAAAGCAGTGCGAAATACGGCACGGGCAACACCTTATAGTTCAGTGTTGACCGTGATGGGTAAAACACCGAGAGAGCATGGGCGATAGGACGCGGCACGACCAGGGATGAAGGCTGGCAGAATCTTGCGATCGTTCCGAGACGGCCCCGGGCTCGATTCCTCGCGGTTCCGCGATATAACATCTCCAGAGCATCGATGAACGAACGCTGTACGTTCTCTGTTTGAGACTGGCAGAATCTCGCCATCATTTCGCGATAACCCCATGATCCTCTCGGCCCCACAAGAAACCGAGGGGATTCCATCCGCGAACGATCGCGGGGGATTCTTAGAGTACCCTCTACCTTGTTAGCTGGTGCGACCCCCAGGTTCAAAGTGATTGTGCACTACTCTGAGAGAAGCCCCCGCGATCGTTCACTTATAGAATCCTCTCGGTTTCTGGTAGCTGCCGAGAGGATACGAGCGCGGGCCTGTTGCGGGACGATCGCAAGATTCTGCCGGTCTCAAACCGAGAGCGTAACGCGTTCGTTCATCGATGCTGTCGCCATGCTTCATCGCGGAATCGCAAGGAATCGAGCCCAGCGCTATCGCCGGACGATCGCGAGATTCTGCCATCCTTCACCTCTGATCGTACCGCGTTCTATCAACCATGCCTCTCGGTGGCTAACCCGAGAGGTGTTGCCTATGAGATCAATACGGAGCTATAATGTATTTGCCCGTGCCGTATGTATTTCGCGCTGCTTTACAAATCTGCACATCATGAGAGCGCGGAACCGGGGGGAGACGAACACGGTACCATCGCGGGAGCATCACGGTACTAGCTCTCAAGATTTTCCCAGAGTGCAGAGGATTTGAAAATCTATAAACTAGAGAACGAAAATATTAATTGATAACATTTCTTGTGTCATATTGTTCGAAATACAACATACTTGTATTCATTTCTCTAATATTTAGTGACTTTTTTGTGCTTTGAATTATGGAAAAATAATTTCTGAGTAGCTCGGAGCTTGCGGCCCCCCATCTGCCTATTCGGCCAACACCGCGGCCCCCCACCCAGGTCTCAGCGTGCGCATAAACCTGTTCACATCTAACAAGTTTTCACTTGTCCGAGGGTGGCCTGCAGTCGCATTTAAGGGGCTGAGCAGAGCGCCACCGCGGCGCGGCGCGGCCTGAGGATTGAGAGCCGTATTGATAGATCGCGGCGATCTATCAATACGGCTCTCCATCATCAGACCGCGCCGCGCGGCGGTGGCACTCTGCTCAGCCCCTAATGCCCCTTTATGCCAGCTTGCGTGCACAAGGTGAACAGCTGATTTCACGTGCACCCCACAATCTGTTCCCGTTCTATTCTCTCATTTTCTCTTTTTAAAAAGTTCAAAAGGCTTATGGCTTCTTGTTGTAATTTTATTGACATGGAGTAAATGTCCCGTCTCTTTTCTTCTATTCTCGAATAAAAAAATGAGCGAAGCAGGTTTGTTTCCTTCTCCATATATTGAGAAAAGGTTATACTTTCAAGAGTATTCTGTTTTTTTTTTCAATTTTTTTCTCGTTTCAACCCACCATGTACGTTTTTTCCTTGAATGCGTCCTCTCGCTCTGCCGTTTTCAAAGGTTGTCTTCACGATGAGACCGTAGCCTATTTCTCAATGTTTTTGAGCATGTAATTGGTTGATGCATAGTTATTGTGGCTTTTTTATAAACTCGTTCTCTTCTTGTGTCAGAGCTCTTTGGATGAGATGTGATGTAACATTCAAAAACACATTTTTTCTTCTATAGAACGCTCCTTGCAGATTTCCGTGAAACCTATTTATACTCGAATAAATGCTGCAAAAGTTCTCGCTGCTTTTCTCAACAAAGTTTATCACCTAAAACAATACAAAAATTGAACAAAAAGATGGGCATTCCGGAGCGCAGTCGTCATTCTTTTCAAGAACAGCTTTCCATTTGCTAAGCAGACGGTCGATACCGCGGATAAAGAAGAAGCTGAGCTGCTCCCACGGCCTCCATATCACTTACCGAAGCTTCTAAAGATTACTGGCTCAAGTTCTTGTTGAACAACGGGAAAACGAAAAAAATTACAAAGATTTGGATGGCTCAGTGATCCAAGGACCGCTTCTCCTTTGCCCGTCTGATCGACCATCTGACAAACAAATGGAAATCAATTCTTGAATTGGATGTTGACTTTCGGAATGATAATTGGAACATCTTTTGTTTAGCCTTTGTATCGGGTTCGGTGAATAAATCTTGTTGAAAATTAAGGTATGATAGATCGCCTATGCAGAATTCAAATCACCCTTCAACTTTGAATGCTAAATTCGAACACGTGAAGGTTTCACGGAAATCCGTAAAGGACGATCCACTCTTTCTATCAAGAGAACTCTGATGTATACTCTGTTTATCTTGAATTGCACAAAACACGGTCCGCCAATAGTCCTCTAATTGGCCCGCTAGTACCGTAGTGTAAGTCCACGACGCGTTCTCTGCAGACCCGGGTGTGCACTATACTTGTTCCAAATTAAATTCATTTCGAATATCCGACTTTTCGACTATAGTCAGATGTCGCACTTTTTCGAATATTCGACTTTTCGACTGTAGTTGGACATCGCACTCTTTCGAATATTCAACTTTTCGACTATAGTCGGATACCGCACTTTTTCGAATATTCGACTTTTCGACTATAGTCGGATATCGCACTTTTTCGAATATTCGACTTTTCGACTGTAGTCGGATATCGCACTTTTTCGAATATTCGACTTTTCGAATGTAGTCGGATATCACACTTTTTCGAATATTCGACTTTTGGACTATAGTCGGATATCGCACTTTTTCGAATATTCGACTTTTCGACTATAGTCGGATATCGCACTTCTTCGAATATCCGACTCTTCGAATAGAAAGTCGACTTTTTTATCCGACTGAAACAGTCGGATACTCATCCGATTATTCGATTCGGAACAAGTATAGTTTGCACCTGGTGTGCAGAGCAATCGATTCGTCAATGCCGTCACTCGGCCACTCACCCTGCCACCCGGGTCTGCCGATAACGCGTCGTGGACGTACACTACGGTACTAGCGGGCCATTTAGAGGACTATTGGCGGACCGTGTTTTGTGCAATTCAAGATAAACAGAGTATAATGAGAAAAAGCGTTTAAAAAAAGCCGTAATAATTATGCATCATCCTAATCCGAATAATGGTATATGAGGCTGTCCACGTAAGAATCAAGATAGATCGATACACAAATTTTTTTCTGCTGTTTTTATATTTTATATCGCTAGAGCACCCCAAAAAACTCAGGTGCTCGCTTCTAGAATTTTTTGAAAACATTTTTAAAAATTGTTATAAAATTCCAGAGCTCGGAATTTTTTGAACATTCCTTCGCATAGATCCCTAATGTGACCAAATTCTTTTGATAAAAAAAATTAAGGCTTAATCAGCTATGAGGAATCGATTGGCGTTATCAGAGTTTTCAAAATCGCGCCCTGTGAAAAAAATATTGTCTTTGAGCCCAGATCCTGCAGATAGATACTATGCTCAAAAGATGCGTCGTTGTCGTTTTGGTTGATAAAAAATATAAAATTAAAAATCGAAAGACACAAACGATCCTTTTTTTCGATCGATTGACGCTCGCAGGCGAAAAACCCTGTTTCAAAAGGCCGCTCATGCACTCTATCGCGCGAAAAATTGGTTGCAGTAGTAACTGAGTACGAGGAGCTTGGCGCGATGGAATGCATGAGCGGCCTCTTACACGAGGGTTTTTCGCCTGTGAGCGTCATTCGATCAAAAAAATGAGGTTGTTTGTGTCTTTCGATTTTTGATTTCATATATTCATAAACCAAATCGACCACGGCGCATCTTTACAGCCTAGTCTCTATCTGCAGTATCTGGGCTCAGAGAAAATGAAAATAATTTTCACAGGGCGTGATTTTTAAAATCCTGATAACGCCAATCGATTCCTCATAGTTGATTAGCTCTTACAAATTTTTTTTATCAGAAGAATCCGTTTACATTAAGGATCTATGTGGAGGAATGTTTAAAAAATGCCCAACTTTCGAATTTTATAAATATTTTAGAAAAGTTTTCAGAAAATTTTAGAAGCGAACACCTGAGTTTTTTGGGGTAATCTAGCGATTTAAAATATAAAAAACGGCAATATTTTTCTGTGTATCAATCTATCTCGATTCCTACGTGGACAGCCTCATATAGCCTCGGGGGGGACAAGCGGCTTCTACACAAGTCATATCAATCGATCTGACCGATTACGTGCTCAGATAAGTTTTGACAAGAACTTATCACTTATCAAATTGATAGAGATATGTGTTAAAGTTGTGAGCCAAACGCATCTCTGAAGCTGTATACCGGCACTCGCCTATTCCACCAAGTTGGGGATAATTGCGTAGAAAGCTACACAAACTCCTAATTTTCGTAGGAAAACTTCAAAAGACCCCTCACCCTTGGGACATTCAACTCTCACCCGTATACATATTTCGATGTGTTTGATGCAGTAGAGTTTGGGAATTTGAAACATCGGAAATGGTGTTGCGCCTAACATTCAATAGGAAGGTGCTCTCCCCTCGTAGTTCGTTCACTGAAGTTCCCTAATAAAGAGGTTTAATGAGCATGTTTGGATCATAAGATCTCTCCAGTTAGAGAATGTTCGGCACATCGACTATTGCTTTGAGTCAACAACTCCTTGTTCATCGTTAACGTGCTGAACTGAAATTTGGCTTTATCCACTCGATGTTCACCCTTATCCTGGCCGTTTTCCGACGTTCTTTCACTTCTCCAGTTACGGGTCGTTTTTTTTTCCTGGTGGGTTCCGTAGTCCGAATTATAGCGAGCTTTGTCAAAAGCGAGGCAAAGGCCGAGATGTCCTTATTTGCTCGTCAGTGCTCGATAACACTTGGTATTTCCATGCCATAATCCGTCTTGTGCAGCATTCTTCAGCTAACGCTAACTCTGAATTATGACGATTGAATCCTCATTGTAGACGAAGTACTAGAGAGATTTTTTGAAGGCCTGAAAAGGGCGCGCTCATTATGAAGTTGCTTGTCATAAGTACATAAGCAACGATTTCAACGCTTACTTATGCTCGTTTGCACTCTTGTAGCGCTCCTGCATCAGTTCTCTCTTTACCAGTCATAAAAACTGGACCTGCGGGTCGTAGCAAGATCCGTGTTGTGTTGACTAGTGTCACGGAGAACACTTCCATATTGTTTATGCCGACGTAAATAGTTGTTGGGCTCTTGTTAATAGCCTGCCTGTCTTAGTTTTTGCCTTTTTTCCAAGCACGAGTTCTTTTGTCTCTCCTGATCCACTCGTCATTTTCCTATATTGACTCCACATATTATTAGTTAACTGGAATGGTTTTTCATAGCATTTTCTCGGAACTGAAGATTAGTCCTTGAAAATGTGCAATTTCGCACCCCGATCCTCGTGCCTGGTGTTAAAGAAAGAAACGCTCTTAAACGTTGCGATGACGAAGGGCACACGACTGATCACAATCGCCCGTAGGCGTAATCTCGCCCAAGAGCCTCTTCGCCTGAAAAATTCTTGTCTAGTGAACGGACTGAGCCGCGTCGGTCGATTGTTGTTTGCGATCGATACCCCGCTGACCGGCCGCAGCTGGAACACCCCCCCCCCCATGTGATCAGTGCTAGACACCCTTTAGGCATCTTTCAAAGTCCCCACCGCAAGCGCGGTGGACTATGAAAGATCTCACCGCACGGCACGCATGGGACACGTATTGTGCTTCTCTGGGCCAAATTCCGGTACGCAATTGCGTCTCGACACGCTTTGCGTCGGCGCGCTTCCTTGTCGAAAGAGTTTCCAGCGCCGTAGCCGCCGATCTGTTGACTCTAGGCGGGTTTAGAAAATGGAAAGTAAACAAAATTGGAGAAAACTGTATAAGAAAGCCATATCGAGTCAGCTTTGGCGCTGGAAACTCGACTGACTCGAGGGCGTGCGGCCGCAAAGCGTGTCGAGACGCAAAGGCGGACCGGACTTTGACCCAGAGAAGCATAGTATATTCATAGCATTGTTATGGCCAACTATCGTGTGTACCAAGGGAAGAAGGGGATTTTTTTGTTTCGATGCAAATGTCGAGCTTGATAGTTGAAAATCCGGGCCGATCCCAACGGAAATAGCTGAGGGTTTTTTTCAGTTTTAGGTTCACAATGAAATTTCGTAAAATCAGCGAAGGGGTTCCCGAATTTTTGTGGTCTAAAAATAGTAAGAAATTTCTCTCAGGAAAGGGGCGTGAAAATTCACAACATTTCTTGAGATATTTTTTGGTCGTCAAGGGGGAGGTTTGTACATTGTCTCGCAGTGGTTGGTCTTATGTCCTTGAATCTTGGATCACCGTCGTAGCTCTTCCAGGATTTTTATCTGATTATTTTTTCATACTTACATTCCTATAAAGTTCAGATTGCCTGCGTTAGAGTTATTATGTATTGTCTACAGCAACGGAAGTAGGACATGGGGCCGGATTCATCAACGTTCGGTTGGGTTTGGGTTGGCGCACGGTATGTCTGACGGAATCAGCTGGGTTGGATAGCGAGCTACCAGCCTCCTGCGCTTGGTAGCGCTGACCCACTTACCAACCCAGCGGCGCGTGGGTTGGTAAGTACATGAATCGCTCAAAACGCATTGGGTTGGTAGGTTAGGGGCGCTAACCGTGGGTTAGAACGTTGATGAATCCGGCCCCAGGTGAGGTTGCGGACTCGTCCTAACATACTTTAGTTTGTTAGGGGTATCACTCATTTTTCCGAAACAACTGTGATAAGTCGGTGAGTCTGTGTTTTCACCGATACGACTAAAACTGTGGAAGCAATGAAAACAGGTGAAAATGTGAGAGTGGAAACAAAAACTCACCGTAAAATCTATTATTTTGAGAAAATGAGTGATAACACAATCAGACTACGGTATTTTTGGAAGAGTCCGCAACTTCACCAGGTCCTACTTCCATTGCCGTAGACTATACCTGTAACCTACATTTCGAGTCGAAATTTCAATTTCACAATTTAGTTCTTTCTCTCTCGCGCAATTTTTCGCTGTCTTTCCTCTCGCTCCGCTTACACAAGCGAAGAAACAAAGTTAATTCTGCTTTGAAATAGAAGGTATATTATGAAGCTGTGGTCTCATTTTACGCAGACTTTTCTCATCATCATTCCTGCAGCTTGTTGTTTTCCAGTATTCTCGCCATTTTCGCAGCCCTGCTTTTTTCTGATAATGCAATGTTACAAATTGTGTGCTATGGATGTTATTCGCTCGTTAGCTGTGCCTCCCAGAATGGACCTTGTTCCACTAGTTTCCCTCCTTTGTCGCATTTGACACGCATGCACGGATTGTGTGGATTTTTGTCTAGTATAATCCAATCTTGATTACACAGTGGTTGGCTGGATGCCAATCACTTTGCCTCTCTCTCGCGTTCCCCGTGTATGTTCAGCTGATTCGGTAGTACATGTGCCGTAACGCGCGGTGTGTTCATCGATTGTAGAATACTCGTTTTGCCTTTCTCCTTCAACTACTAAGTCAACAACATTTGCTAAAAGTGGTTGCTTACTCTCGTTTTCGCCTCTAAGACAGTTTTTTTTTCGGCTCTGTGCTTTTTCTCTTCACTTAATCATTGTTTTTATTATCATTCTGACTCTTATTTTGGCTGTTCATTTTTATTTAATACCTGCAAGCCGCTTGCTCCTCTATTTAAGGCATCGTACACGATGAAAACCATATTTTAATTTCTCATGTTTCTTCGTAGTTTGGAATCTTTAGTGAACGAAAATGTCGGAGGGGCCATGAAAACCCTCCATTTGTGAAGAAAAATCATAATGTAAATACGAATTTGAATTTCGCGCCGAA
Organism: Aplectana chamaeleonis; assembly: GCA_029168955.1. NCBI lineage: Eukaryota > Metazoa > Nematoda > Chromadorea > Rhabditida > Cosmocercidae > Aplectana > Aplectana chamaeleonis. The sequence goes on along the minus strand of JAPDOI010001682.1, from coordinate 124,555 downwards.
ATCCTTTTTGAGGTTTTACTGCATTTGGACACTTGCTGACCCGCCATTTCTGAAGTTTTCCTGCATGCAGTGTTTGTACCATCAATGTTTTCCACGTTGTTCGACGGTCACATGAACATTCAACGAAAAAGTATTAGATGACCGATCCAGAAGTGCTAGATGATCGACCCTACAGCAGTTTTCAGGTGGCCATAACTTTTAGGGGAAGCATTTTCGGAGCCTCAAGCTCCGTGGGCGATGCCTTTAAAGGAGTCCATACTGGGCGTAGTTGGGATCGCCGACCTTTTGCGCCCGAGCGAAAACGATGATTGTGTCTGATGGGGCGTCGAAACTGGCGAAAGTCGCTATTCTGACTCTTCAAAGGCGGTGGTCGCGATCAAATATGCTTGTCTTCTTTTCCTCTCTAAACCCTTTTCTGGGTTTAGAGTTATAAGACCTATAAGAAAGAATCGCGAACAAACCACTGTTTTGGTTCAAATTTGAAGCCTGAACTTTCTTGTTTTTTGATGGTGGACGAGCACACTCCACATAATCGGCATCGATGATCTCTAATATCAAGAACATCAGCTGGCTTGAATTTGAATCTCAATCAATGAAAATTAACCTTCGGACTGACCTGCTTGAATAATTTTGTACTTATGTAGTCAAAAACATTGACTGGAGTGTCTGATTTCATTGTTCTATTGTTTTTATTAGGTTAATTTGCATTTGTTTTTTCCTCTGAATGTCGATGATTATTGACTGCTCGGCATGAGACTGCGATCTTTTTGGGCGGCGCTGTGCACGTTTGCACGAACTGGCGTCTTTAGGCCCTAGAAACTCTAATTCTAGCCTGTTTTTCACCGCGCCACCTTCATAATTTTACAGCTGTCACGATCCAAGGTGATTTTTGTAGTTTTTTTCTATGAAGTTTTTCATCGTGACCACTGCCTTTAACTATGAACCGTTTTTCCCGCACACCGACGATTTGAGAAACCATGTTTGCCTTGCTGTATTTTCGTGACAGTACAGGAATATTCCGTGCTCCAAATGTGCCTCCGGGGTTTCAAAAAAAAAGAGCATTTGCATTTCTGCGCGTACAGGTGAGTGTACCCATTTGTGAATGCTGGAAACCAAATATCATTTTTCAGGCTCTGTATATGAATGAGCCCGGTATACCACACCCGAAAACTTCGTCGCGTCAAAAACGTAGGGCTATCAGGTACGAAGGGGTTAAAGATGAAGATCCGCCACCAGTTCTCACCAGTCATTCGCCACTTTTTCATAGAATGTTAATGCGACCGTCAAACAACATGTAAAACTGTTATGGCACTAACTACACATGTAGAAAAACTGCGAAAATGACAGATACGAGGTCTCCAAATGCAGAAAAACCTCAAAAACGATTTTGGCGCGAAATTTGAATTGAATTTTACAGCGTGTTCAGACTGGCTTTCCTCTACAAATGATGGCTTTCGATGGGCCCTTTCGAAATTTTCGTTTACTATAGAAGCCAAGCTATGCAAAAACATCATAAAATAGCATGCAGTTTTCTGCGCTTATGGTGGAGACAAGACAAAATTTTTCGGAATCCGCTCGGAACTCTTAGCGGTGAATTCTGCAGGGCGCTTAACACGAATCTGGGCTCTGTTTGTCGCTATACTTTGGGTTATCGTTGATTGCGGTAGGCATAATGCCTTTTAGTTGACGTAACCTATCTGAATGTTTTGAAAATCAACAAATGGACCTCATATTCGTTTTTCGCGTCCCAAATAAGACCCACAGAGGAACTTTGGACCAAATCTGAGAGTCCGATCAAACCCACCGTGATATACCATAATTTGAGAGAAATCAATAAACGGACCACTTTCAACTCCTAGGAAAAAGTTTTGAGCTAAGTCAGGAACGATTTTCCTGAACGCCCTTGAAATTGCCATTGGGGTTCCCCTTTCCTCTTCGCAAAGCTATGTTAACTCTCTTTTTGGAAATCTGTAAATCTCGAGGCTTTTATGAAGTTTCGAATACGAGAAATCACTTACCTAAGAAGTTTAACTCGCAAACTTATCTCTGACATTGTTACACCAACCGCATAAAATATGTGTAGGGGGCAGAAATAGAATTCGAAAAGTTTTTTTTTGTCATTGAAAATTCAAGGGCGTAGTGACGTTGCGTCGAAGCTCGTCTTCTCCGTTATTTTCACACACAACAAACTTTGCACCAGAGAATCCTTTCGAGAATCGGGGGAGTTGAGGGTCCTCGAAGGTGTATCTCGCACCCAAAGTCGGAGTTCCTATTCGACTTTAACCCCAAGTTTTAGAGCTTAGAATGTCACGACGTTGGACGAGTTTCGACTTAAAGGCATCGTTCGCGCTGGAAATCAATTACCATTTTACGGGCTCAATTTCACGATTGAGCCCGGTAGACCACACTGGTAAACTTTGGCGCGTCAAAAACGTTGGACAATGAGGTTGGAAGACGTCAAAGATGAAGATCTGCCACCAAATCTCACCAGTCATCTAGCACTTTTACCTAGAATGTAGATGCGACCGTCAAACCACATGAAAAACAGTTACGGCGCAAACTCCTTATGCAGAAAAACCCCAAAAATTACAGTGACGAGGTCTCCAAATGCAGAAAAACGTCAAAAACGATTTTGGCGCGAAATTCAAATTCATATTTACAAGGTGTTCCGATTGAGTTTTCTTTACAAATGAAGGTTTTTCATGGGCCCCTTCGACATTTTCGTTCACTAGAGAGGTCAAGCTACTCAGACAGTAGGTGCGGGCGGATCGCTGGCTTTTGGCGGGCGGATCGACATCCCCCCCGCCATCCGCCCGCCAGTAGCCAGCAATCCGCCCTCCAGTAGCCAGCGATCCGCCCGCCGGTAGCCAGCCATCAGCCCGCCAGTAGCCAGCCATCCGCCCGCCGGTAGCCAGCGATCTGCCCGGCAGTAGCCAGCGATCCACCCGCCAGTAGCCAGCGATCCGCCCGTCAGTAGCCAGCGATACGCACGCCAGTAACCAGCGATCCGCCCGCCAGTAGCCAGCGATCCGCCCGCCAGTAACCAGCGATCCGCCCGGCAGTTATCATCGATCCATCCGCCAGTTATCAGCGATCTACCCGCCGGTTATCAGCGATGTACCCGTAATTTGAACCCTTTCTCCTTTTGATCCCTCGGGTCGGGGACCAATTCTTAAAGGCACAGTCCAACCTCAAAATCGATTTTCTGTTTCCCTTCTTATCTTGAAAATGGTCTCACTCTGATTCCAATGATGTCTCTCTAGTCGTACAAGGCCCCCTGGGAGCGGAGTTGTGGCCCCTCAAAAATTGAGCTGCGGGAGCATGGTGGACGAGTTGTCCGAGGCTTGTAACTTCCGTCATTTGCAACCTTTGGATGCGAGCCGGCCTGAATAAAGAGGGAGGCTGAGAATGTAGGGAAGAACGGTGCTATTGATCGGAAATCATCACTCATCTCGCCACTGCTCAGCTAGAAATATCGTAAAGGGGCGTGCCAAAGTGGCTTCCTGGTATGGGCGCCCCAGATTGGCTTCCTCCTACATCTCGCTTATTCTGTGGAATCGAGAGCTCTCACTTGGCAGGTGTAATACGGGGTGGGTCTACTTCATAATTATGTGGAAGTCTTAGATTTGGCCCCTGAGCTTGGACTGTGACTTTAAGCGCCTATGACGCAGTGTTAATCAACCCAAAGAGTTGACTACCTAAACATGTTGAGGAAAACCTGGGCCGAAAAATCCGGTCAAAAATTTTGTACTGCTCAAGAAACTGAAGCCCTGAAGTTTGTGCTGCACCCTAGACCCCAACCGGCGTATTGTCGACAACAGATCGCTTTGATATTTTGCTTTCCTTATTGTTTCTTGGAGCAAAGCCGATGTGCCTATGTTATACATAACTTGCGTGCACCGAGCTTGCGCCAAGTCACAATAAGGAACGCAAGGTATGTGGGCAACCGGCGCCGGCCGTACTTCTGCACACCTCAGTACTGCTCATCTACTGCCTTATACCCACATAATAATGAATCAATTCGTTTACTCCGTCCCGTGTCTCATATTCTACCCTTTAATGTTTGAAAACTTTACAATTTTTCTTAGAAGTTCGTTCACGACAGATTGACCCACCGGTGTACGATAGGCCTCTTGGAACACCAGACACGGCAGTGGGTCAAGCTCTTCAAAAATTGAATGCAATGCTCCGGTCTCTCAAAAGAATTACGTCCAGCCCGCCCCGCAGTGTCCGAACAGGAGTGAATTAGCGCTCCGCATTTGCAGATAAGGTCTGTTGCAGCACGCAGCTTACAAACAATCTTGCTGGGACCTAAATGATAGTGCCGTGACCCCGTAGACCCAGCTCTAGTATATCCGAGCTGCTCGGTGCAACTACGGTTGTTTGCAGCTGCAGACCCAAAGTTAACTTCGATTAGGGCAGTAGAGATTTGAAGCTCATCAGCTGCGCTAGTAGTGTACTTTGCGGTTCGATTGTGCTCCAATATGGGGCGCAGGTTGGATATTGTGGAATCATTCACGCGACCATCCTTTCAGGGCGCCAGTTCACAATCACCCTGAAAAGTTCTGTGGCCATATCCATGAAAATTTTCAAAAATCGACTTAGTCGAAAACTCGATTATTCGAAAAAATTTTCGAGTCGCCAAAGTATAGTACATAGCACCATCTGTGCCAAGAATTTAACGATATTGTATGGTTTCTATCATATCTCTAAATAGCCGCGGCGTAGATGTTATTCCGCCATCTTTTAAGCGAAGCGTTTTTCTCTCCATTTCTAGCATACACCATATGTTTTTTTTTCAAAGACAACCGCTTCCCCGAATTAGGATACTAGCGATAAACTGGGAGAATTAAAGAACACGTACTCTAATGAGCTAAGTACAAGGTAAGCATTATAAGATCACTTAACAATTAAGCAACATCAAGAAAAAAGCGACATATAGAAGTGAAACAACTATGACACTGAAGTAGAGATGGCGGATGGGGATTTATGGCGTGGCAGTGGATCAATAAATGAACTCCAATCCACTCATCATTGATTGACCAGTTTCACCGTGTACAACTCGAGCGGGCGGATCGCTGGCTATCGAAGCCCTGGCGGGCGGATCGCCGGCATGTTGCGGGCGGATCGCTGCATCTCATAGCTCAGCGGGCAGATCGCTGGCTATCAAAGCCTTTGCGGGCGGATCGCTGGCAGGTTGCGGGCGGATCGCCGCTTTAGAGCTTGCCGGCGATCCGCCCGCTAGGGTGTTCAAGTTTCTCAGGCGCCGCTATCCGCCCGCCAAAACGCAGCGATCCGCCCGCAAAGGCTTTGATAGCCAGCGATCCGCCCGCCGAGGCCACGATGAGCAGCGATCCGCCCGCGACTTGCCGGCGTACCGCCCGGAGAGGCCTTGATTGCCAGCGGTCAGTCCGCACCTGTTGTCTGAGTACACAAAAACATGAAAAAACAATATACGGTTTTTTGCGCGTACGATGCCTTTAATCGCGTTGCGAGGTTTGTCGCTATTATCCTCTACTTCATGGATTTGCTTGCGAAAAAAAAATTAAATGTAAAATGTGATTTTTATCGTTAAAGTTGCCTTTAAGTTTCATGACTTTGTCAGATTTTGGCTAATTGAGGCTCAATTTGATATAATGATGGCTATATTATAGTGTTGAGGTACTCATTACCAGTTAACTTTGGTTTCACCATGAGTTCAATGAAATTCCTTGTAGTTGTGTTTGCTGATAACTTATTTCCGAGAAAGGATCACAGATTGAAGTGGATACGGCGACTGTGCGCCGCCCCGCTGGCTAATCAGCTGTTCCAAAAGTTCCCGTATTATTTTTCTTTCCACTCACTCATCGAAAACCCTTGAAAAAAAAAACTTATAAGCAAGAAAGTTTTGTGCCAAAAATTGTTGGCTGTCCGGGATATTCATAAATATGCAGAGGTTCCATTATTCCAGCGGAATTTTCTGTTTGTTTTTCTTTTTTATTTATGGCGGTTTATGATCCGTTGGGGCATCTAGTGAGCCTTGAATTATCACCTTATCGCAACTTAAATGACATTTGATTACGGGCTTATTCTTCAGTTCCCGTAGATGATTGCATTTTCTTCATTGATTGATCGTGGTATGTCTGTGCAGTTGCACTTCAGCATTTTCCCCGTTCGTACTGGAATATTAATCTTTTGACTTATTCTGCACCACGTAGATTGAATAGTTTGCTTTGTTTAGATTATGGTTCGATAAGATTATGCGACATGTAGTAGAACCTTTGGTTTTTTGGTGAGTGATCGGTCGTACAATTCAGTAAACAGCTAGCTGTTCACTAGTTTTTTTTCAATCAATTTATCTGATCGTATTTATTGAGTTTCTGGATTTTTTTTATGTATCCATTATTTTTCCTCCTGTGACTTAATTGCGATCCAATGGTCGATAAGTAAAGTGTGTCGATGTAACAACGTTGTAGTTCATGTTCCCCAGAGCTTCTTCTGCTCCACTTTGTGTCCAAAGATGTCTCACGACTTCTCTGTTGTGATTCTGATGCCGTTCAAGCCTATTTTCCTAGCATTCCTAGTATTTTCCATCTTCCAACTGTCAAACTTCAGGGGTTTCGGGTAGCTGATTCAACAGTTCTGTGTATTATGACACTTCCGTTTGCTTACTTCTATAACACAACAGTGCGAAAGCATTATGATTTTTGAAAACGGTCTTGCCACAAGTATTTTACGCTTGTGAGTTGGAACTCTATTTCTAGAGGTTGAGGTTTTTCGGTTGCTGGGGTGCTTTCTATATTTTTTTGGTAATAAACATATAGATCTTCATGAAAAACGAAAAATCAGTTTAAATTCGGATACTGCAGTATTCCTTGTGCCAGTGGCGCATCGTAGTAGGAACTTTTGAACGTCACTTTTTTTCAAAAGAGTAAACACTGAAAAGCGTCCACCATGGTTGTCGTGTTATTTGTCTGCAACCGTCGCTAGACGCATTCAACCGCATCTAAGGGGATTCCATGTTCGAGACGTCCTTGATTTGTCATATTTGCTGTATTCTCATGTTCCATTCCCCCCTTGAGAATTCTGTGAAGTTTTCTACTTTTTCTGTGGTGTGCTATTCAATATCGTTTGGAATTTAGTAGGCGCCCTCCTCCGATTACCCAGTTTTCGGCTGGTACCTCTGATGAATGTGAGCGAATACGGACGAAATTCGTTGAATTCTCAGCAACAAGGCAGTGTACTAGAGAAATTTTCGAGGTAACGTGTGTTTTGTGTCTTTCTAAGAGCTGTATGGAAAAAAGAGTGACACAAAACGGTTAGGGAGTAGATGAGGAACTCATGGATTAACAGACTCACCGGGGCGGCGCGCCCACAAAATAGACATGTTGTTTTTTAGAGGACATATGTCGATATGCTTTGTGCATTCTCTTTGTCTCGCGAGATCCTAACATAAAAACATGCGCATTATAAATATTTCCTTTTTTGAAAGCAGTGTTCACGATGAAAAAGTTGCCCGTTTTTTTGGCAACAACGTAAGCTTTGGGTCCATCTAAAATGAGTGAGGGCGGAGATACGACGAAGAACGGAGAGGAAGTGGGTGAAAACTTTGTGGACCAGCCGTACTATCACGCCCACGTCATATGGCAGTTGTCCTGCGTTCTATAACCACCTGAGAAAGTTGCCGGATTTTGAATGTCTTTTTATCGCATAACATTTACCATCCAAGCATGTGCAGTGGCCCGTCATATTTTTAAAGGGTTCCGGGGCACGAAGTAGAGCACAAAATATTTCAGCTAAAAATTTTGAAGCTCAAAACCATTCCCGACGTTAGATTTGATGCCTTGTCTGCAGTCTCTCGAAACACATCAAACAGGCGTAATTAAATATCACATAGGTTTCTTTGAATAGTTTTCCTCCGGTATTTGAGAGACTTTTGTGGGGGAGGTTTCTCTAATAACCTCATTTTCGTGGACTTGCCTACTCAGAAATATCGAAAATTAGAATACGATTTTTTATTGTGAACACTGCTTTAAAGGTCTTTTGCACCCTCAGAAGCGCTTTCTGTTCCCCTGCATATCTTGAAAACGGTCCCACGAAGTGGACTAGCTGTTCAAGGCTTGTAAATTCCGTCATTTTACCCGATGTATGCGAACCGACCTGAACAAAGAGAGAAGTTGAGAACTAAAGGAGAAACGGTGCTATCGATCGGAAATCATGGCTTATTTCGCCACTGTTGAGTTCGGAAGATCTTAAAAGGGGCTGCCAATGTGGCTTCCTGATGTGGGCGCCCCAGGGTGGATTCTTCCTAAATCTCGATTATTCGGTGGAATCGAGAGCTCGCACTAGGCAGGTTTAATACTGGTTGGGTCTACTTCACCAATATGTGGAAAACTCGAATTTCGTCCCTAACTTGGACTATTCCCTTAAAGAGTTTTTGGTGGAAGAAATAGACGAGGAAGTTACTTGCCAACGACGTTCAAAGCGCAAAATCACTTCCAATGTTTCAAATTCTGCTGCCACAAAAACGCGAAATAGGCTTAGAAGGCGGGAGTCGAATTTTGCAGGGACTTCTCCGGGAGAGGTCTTCCCCGAAAACTCAGGGTTCTGTTAGGCTCTTCCGTTGTTGCCCTTTACATCGTGGACTACTTCAAAACATGGGAAAATATTGTGCGGTTTAGATCGCGAACGCTCTGAATGCTAGAGTTCCGAAAATAGAATTTAGAAATTTAAAAAAAGGTGTGGGGTAATAGGGGTAAATTCTCCAAAATCCTTTCATCTGGCGCATGATTTCAAAGCACCTATTCGTCTTCAAATCCATTGAAAATCAAATATGAAACAAGTTGACGTCAAGGAAAAGTTACCCTGCTACATCATGCTTCTAATTAATAACTTGATCAGTGATATGGATTCGTTTGTTACATCTGAATTTGCAGCCATTCTATTGTGTTCTCCCCCTAGTCATGTGAATAGTTCAGTTGTCCTCCATCATTTGCAAGGTATGTGAATAGATTGCGGAATAATTACCTATATATCATCATTAAGCAGTGTTTTTGCTATATGTCGTCTAGCTGTCATGTGTAATCGCCGTTGCTGTTATAGTATGCATAAACTCGTATCTATTCAATTCATTCAGTCAGTCAGCTGTCGTTGTGTTTTCTCCATATAATGCATCAATTTGCCCAAAATAGAACCATTGCTCTTACCGGCTTGTTTCAATCCGCGTCTCCCTTCGCCTTCTATTTTCTTTCCTTTTCAATTACATCTGTTCTATGTTGCAGGCAGGTGTCCGAATATATTGCGAGAGACCAACAGTGGCATGTGGTAGAGTGCCTCAAGAAGATACGGGCCTTATCTAATTCATTTACATCGCCTCTTTCGAGTTCCAATGGCCTCTACGTCTTCAGGGCAAGGTTAGTCCTCCTTACAAATCTAAATGTACATCACAATTTTTCGTTTATTTTTGTTGTATTGCCTTGATCCTTTGAAAACTGCACAAACAACCGCCTGAGTACAAGTTCTCAAGTAATGCTATCAGCAGGGGCGAGGTGTACTGTGGGAATAGGTTGGGCTTGTTAGATTAGGCGCTCGCAGGTAAGATTGTTCTGGCTATGCTTTTTGGCAATTCCCAATCATGTGACTTTGGGAAGGACGATGTGTCGTTAAGAAGATGTTGTGAAGGTGTTTTCGCGGGTTAGATGTCGTAAAAAAGGATTAGTGCACAAGTTTTGACGAAAATAAAGTTTGAATCTACCAGTTGAGTCTTGAGCGCTTTATTGAGAAACGGCGACAATCGAGGCCATGATTACCATCAATATTGACCAAAAATCGATATGCCTGATATGCTCTGTCGCGCGCCGCTTGAAGTATGATCCCGGCGTAAGATACCGTAAATAGTAGTCCTTTTACACCGCGGTGATAGGATTATTTCAGATTCTCTCATCGTTACTCACCCCTTTCCGAAATTCGCACGATTTTGCAGGTTTCATCGGATTTATTTTCCTAAGGTCACTTAGGTCTCAGTGCTAGAGTTGGCTCCCATTTCTCGTGCAGTTGCCTTTGCTTTGTTCTCTGGTCTATGTAGGTCGACCTTGGTTTTTTTCATCAGTTCTTCACAACTCTTTTCGGAGTTGCCTCAGAGGTACCGCTAGACCTCTGAGGCAACTCCTGATTTTTTTTCCATAATTCGGTTCTGAGGACATCCTTTGAAATGCTCAGGACAAAGCTTTCTATTGAAACGTTATTACTACATTTGTAGCCCTTTCGAAGCTTTTTATCGACGATTATTGGCCACTGATTAGGATGCTCTTCGTTGCCCTCCAACTATGTAGAGCAGCTGTGCCTCCAAAAACCAGTTGGCTCCCAATTCGATTTTCCGCTTTTTCTCGGGTATCCCACTGAAGATGTAGCTGTGGGGCGACCGCTTCGCAAGGTGCGATTATTTGAATGATGTCTAGGGCCTCATACCAACGGAAGTGAAAGTCTGTCCGAGTGAGACTGTCCGTCCACGCGGTCGGCGTGCGTGTGGAGCGGCCGTCTAAGGGTTTTTTGGACGAGCCTTTTGACGACTCGTATACAGCTGAGCGGGATATTATTCACTATTTGTTCGACTTTCCTGCTTGTCGATTCGCAAGTTCGAAAAATGCCTTCGCGGTGGCCGATCAACAATCCCAGTCTCAAAACGAACTGGTGAAGTAATAGCCCGAATGAGACTGTGGGGACAGTCTCATTCGGGCTATTACTTCACCAGTTCGTTTTTTTTTCACCAATTTTCAATGCTATGAGACCACCCTCTCGGAAAGTTTTCCTATAGCATTAAAAATTTGGAAAGAACTCTGCGTTTTGAACGTCGCCATTGGCTGGACATGGAGATCATCCGGAGTTTCTTTTCGGGTGATATGACTTAGTATTTGTAAGAATTAGGATATGCATATACTGGACTACTGAATGGAGCATGAAAATGAACACGATTACGATTTTTTTTCTGGCCTAAACCACGATTTGTTACCATGTTATTGTGTTTAGATGCTTCTGCTCCGAACAACTCCCAAGTGGCATCGAAGGACACTAAACAATATACAGAACGCGTTGTAAAAAGTGGGTGTTTTTTATCTTCATCACTGTCACCATTTTTTCATTTTCTTTGTCCTTAGATGTAATGCCATTTGTTCCTGCTTTTCAACCATATATTTTGATTTTCAAATTACTTTGTTCTGCTGCATTTCTTGTATAGCTTTTTTCTGAACGTTTGATCTCGGAGCTCATTCACATCGGAAATTTCGGGTGAAATTCAGTTTGAGGACAAATTGGGGATGCAGCTCTCTGTTTATATGTAGGTGCCAGCCACTTTGTTCAGTGACTTTTTTACTTTTTTGCCGTTGTCAACTATTTACTTTTTTCTAGCTCTCTCTCCCATCCCTTTATGAAGGCCTTTAAATATGCTGTTACGATCATAATGAACGTGTCGTTTCTGTAGAAAGCTGCGACTCAGCTACAGTTGATCTACGCAATCGCGTACAGTCCGCGAAGTGCACGCTGATAGCGGAAGCGTGTCGCGGCGCTGTTTTGGGGATCCCCCGACAGCGATGTCGGATCGCCCGGGCGGTTTTCGCTTTTTTTCGCCGCGGCATCCCTGTCTGAGGATCCTCGAAACCGCGCCGCAACACACTTTCGCAATCAGCGTGCAATTTTCGGACTGGACGCGATTGCGTATATGAACTGTATGTGGCGTCAGTTGCGCGCCTGCAAGTTAGGGAGTAGTGACTATCGATCAACTGATTTAGCATCATATAGGACTGTAGCTCCGTCGTGGCTTCCTAAAAAAATGATACAGATCGTATTCTCTTGTCCTGGTGATATTTAGAACTTCGAAGACTTTTCCAGTTTAGGGCTTCGAAATTATCGCTCCTTTTTCGCTTTCGTTCGAAATTTTTAGGGTGGGAATTGTTTCTTGATCTTCTAGACGGCTTAGCGATTCTCAAGTTAGGCATCCTATTGGCCGGGTGCTGGGTTCAGTGCGACGCGACGACTAAAAACTGAAACTGGTTTTGTTAGGTAGTAAAATCGTCCATGTGGTGAATTGCGATGACCACTTTCATCCCAAGGTGCTATTCACACTCTTCAACGCCAGCGCGGCACGCGCGTACGTGGCGGGGGGTCTTAATGGTCTGGCGTCACATCTGCGCGGCGCGCGCGTGAGGCCCTCTGCGCCAGGGTGGGGAGCCGTAACGACTTTTTCATCATTTTCATTATTAATCCATTAACAGTTAGATTCTCTTTCATGATTATTAATTCCATTGCTATCCTCTTCTATCGTGATGGGGAACGCATGTACAAAATTTGCTTGTTTGGTAAAGCGGAGGCTCCTTTTTCCGCTCCGCCTTGGCGCCGCCGCTGGAAGATTCATAGTCTCCGTAAGGTGTCGTTTATACTTCCGCCGCGTAGCGGCGCGGCGAATTGCAACCCTACAATATCGATTGTGCCGCGTCACATGATCTATATTGCAGAAATGCACTGCGCCGCGCCGCTCAGCAGCGGGAGTATAAATGACCCCTAAGCGCGTGACACGCGTAGAAGGTATACATAATAGCCATAAAGCCACACCCGCGCGTGCCGCGCTGGAGTTGAGAAGTTCGAATAGCGCCAAAAATAGCCTCTGCCACCGAACGGTATCGAAGAAAAACACTCATGAACAGCGTCAAGCAGTCACGTTCCTATGGGACAACGATGGGGACGTGATTTCTTCTTTTGAAAATCGGAAATTCGGTGCGGGAGACATTGCATTTTTTGGCCAGGAATGAAAATTTTCTGTTAAAAAAATGCATTGATGACAGTAAACTTCACTTTTTGTTGCTTGTTTTCTTTTTGGAAATTTTTTAGTCATTTTTTAGTTCAAAAAATGCTAAATGAAAATTTCCTAAATTAAAGGGAGACGTGAAGACTCGCGACAATACCCGAAAATTTCGAGCGCGAGGGGGCGCGGGCGTATCTCCGTCGAGTTCCGGGACAACGGTCTGCCTGACCCTGTTCATGGGCGAGTTTCTTGCCATCAGACGATCACGTATTTCTTTGGACGATCCTTTTGTCTCAGATGGATCTTCGCCTCAAGGTAGTCCTGTCCTGATCTGGGAGCTTCTTATTAATACCCTTTCTGACGCACATCGTATCTCTACAGACATCCCGGATCCCAGATACATGACAGATACATCTGCTGCAAGTGTAGGTTTTGCTGAATCCCGTTCAGGGGTGACCAGAATCTCGCTATGTGCGTTCCGAAACCCGAGTTTGGTGCGTTTTTGACTTTCCGAGTTCCGCTTTCCGGAAGCCTCGAAAATCGCCGCAGAAAACATTCAAATAAAAAGTATTAATGCGTGAAGACAGAGACAGATAATCGATAATTTGTTTTCTTCGATTATTTTGTTCGGAAAACCGTATTTCCTCGTTTATTTGGGCGCACCGCACCCGATTGCTGATATTTATTATATTTTTATTGCACTCGTCCCTGGTCAGGGCACTTTGGTTTAGACAAGCTACCACGATGTCGCGAACACGTTCTAGAGCAGCCAACATGATACTAGCAATTAAAAAAAAGACTGTGTGATGACTCCAATTCGAAGTCGCTCAAGTTCACGTCATAGCGCTAACGCCTCATCTACGTGTTCAGTTCAAAATCATGGTAGATTCTTCAAACCAGCGCACAAATGTACATGGATCATAACTTAGGTGACTGAGCTGTAAACCGGCCCAAAAGCGGTTCATTGCACCTGGGTTCGGTTTCTGGAATCACATCGATCGTCAATTAGTCTTCAGTGGAATTTAATCCATTAAACTATTTAGCCCTCCATTCAAAATTGAGGGTTCTCAGCTGACCAAGTTCTGTAATTTTGTTTCCTAAAATTGAAGTCCCGAGGACATGGAACTCTTTTTTACCAGTTTTGGTTCGCCGTTGGATTGCGATTTTGTGATTGGCCAAGGCCATACCTGCTACTCATTAAATCCAGTTAGCGTAACCAAACCGCTGAAGATGGTTGATTGACTGTTTTCGTTGCTTGGAAAGATGGAGAGCTCTCTAGAGGAGGAGGTTGTTCAGGTGGAGGTTGGGCCATCATTATCTATGGTGTGATGGAGTAGTTTTCTCACTGCAGCCGGCCGTTATCCCAGGGGAAATTTTGTGAATGACTACTCGTTGTGTTCTGAGCTAGCTTTATGGTTGGAGGAACCTTCGTTGTTCGCATGTTTATATCACACACCCAATGTAATATTGACCTGATGAGGGAACTGGAAAGAAACTTTTTCTCTTTTTCACTGTATCGCTGTTGGGCTCAGTCTCAGCTGTCAGTTAGATACAGAGTTTCTCTCGCTTCGTTCGCAATTTCTCCTCGCCGGGCAAGCAAATTGGAGCTGTGTGCAAGTCATCATGCTTGGTTGGAGCCAGTCATTTCGGAGACGTGAAGCCGTCGTTGCCGCAGTGCTGGCCGCCATGGAATGTTAAATGAGGCTTCGTTCGTTCGAGCGATACGCTGTTTTGTTTCGCTCGTTGCGCGGAATTCGTTTGGAGAAAATTGGTTTCTTTCCTGCTACTGGTGTGGGTAGCCGGACTGAAAAAGGGGTGAGCGTCTGCGTTGTGATGACTCTGCTTCTATGGTGGTTACAGGAAAATCCCTAACAAGGGAGGATGGAGATCTTCGAAAAGTTTTTTCTCTAGTGGAGCCTTCCAACAAATTTTGTCGAGGTTTTCAGAAAATCAACAGATGATCCTTAATTCTGTGTTCGGGACTCCAAGTTAACCCTCAGGAAACTGATTTGAGCTTAAAGGCATCGTTCGCGCTGGAAACCACTCTCCATTTTCTGACTCAATTTCATGAATGAGCCTGGTAGACCACACTGGTAAACTACGACGCATAAAAAAATGTACATAGGGTTATGAGGTTGAAAGAGGTTAAAGATGGGGATTCATCACCAGTTCTCACCAGTCATCTACCACTTTTTCATCGAATGTTGATGCAACCGTCAAACAACATGAAAAAAAAAACTGTTACGGCACAAACTCCAACTACAGAAAAACTTCAACAACGATTCTTTCACGAAATTTACATTCGAATTTACAGTGTGTTCAGACTGACTTTCCTTTACAAATGAAGGTTTTTCACGGGTTCTCCTGACATTTACTCGCTAGAGAGGTCAAGCTACACGAAAACATGAAAAATAATGTAATGTGTACTACGCGGTTTTCTACGATGCCTTTAATACGAAACTTATCCGAAAAATCTCTGAAATTACCTGATCCCTAGTAAATGTCTTGATCCCAGTCTGAAGACTCCTTCGTAAGTCCGTTCAAAAATCTCCGTAGCAGTTTCAAAATTAGTCTTTGAAACAGTCTTAGAAGTACGCCTATTTAGAATATATTTCCTTTCATACAGCCGGATCTTCCCCTGCGAATAAAACAATGAGACATTGACCATTTCACCCACCTAGGCATAGAAATTTATCTTTTTTTGGCAGTCGCTAATTTGTGGTTAAAAGTCTAGAAGGTTTTTTTTTCGTCCCGAACCCTAACCTAAATTCACGAAAGCGCTGAAGCGAACATCCGTAGCAAACTTGTGGAGATAGCTTTGTCCTTTCCTGAAGTATTATACATTTTTCAATCTGAAAGGGGATTTGGAAGCTGGAATAATGGCTGCTTATTGTGGTTGAACTCGGCTCAAACCTTGATAAACCTGCGAATTCTAGGAAGGCACCCAGAGGAGCCGAATAAGAGAGTTTGCGTTAGAAGCAGTGCTGGCTTCTCTGAGAAGTAGCAGATTCGAAAAGGAGAATTTCTCGCAAACTACAGTTCCGGCGTGCTATGGAATTGTTTGCATTCTTAGCCAAACAAAATATGGTCCTTTTAACAGAATTTCACTATGAATTTTTGGTGCTCTTTTTGTTTTTCGCCACGGTAAAGGGTTTGTTATCTGATGGAAATCGCATGGATCAGCCCACCCGTCGGATCATTTCGGCTATAAAATAGAAGGCTTGTCCATCAAAAAGAACAGTTCCGATGGAAAAAAGTGCTGAATACTTTTCGTGTCGGTAGCCCCTAACCTGTCCATTAAAATATTCTTACTTTAGAGAGTTTTCGCAAAATAGAGGCGAAAGGAATTCATTTACTTGTGATCCATTTTCGACGGGCGGGGTTAGGATCATGCTGTGATGACATTACCAGGAAAGGCCATCTGGAGAAAGTGGCCATTCCAAACGGAATCCATTTTTAAGGATCAATTTTTGACGAAAAAAAAAATTTTGCTCTTATAGCTGAGCTCCGTTCCTCTGAACGGAGTTACACGTTGCTGGATTACCATAGTTAGTTGTCATTATGCCTTCCGTAACCTACCTTGATTGTTCTCAAGACAAAAAATGGCCCCCATAATCGTGCTCAGAACCCCCAAATAATCAACCTAGACAACTTCCGAGCGAAACAAAAAATTGGATTTCTGGTGCCCCAAAATTCCACAAGGGGTTTTCCGGGGCTCCAATGGTCGAAAAATTTGCCCGCTCAGAAATAGTAAAGAAGGGTTCTCTAGGGCGCTTATCACGATAATGTGGTTCATTTTAAGTTGCCAATAAGTTAAGGTAGGTTGCGGTGGGCATAATGACACTTACCTATGGTAACTAAACTTTGAGTGTTTGGTCAGAAATGGGCCTCAAAAAGTTTGTTTCGTTCAAAATGGTCGCTGCCAGCTCTGGGTGACGGGAAGATGGGGGGTGGGGTGAGGGCACAATATGTACGTCATTCAACACGCCAAACTATTCATACGTGCAACAAAATGTAACAACAACTTGTCTACGGAATATCGAATTTTACTTTTTTTCATCCGGTTCGTCATTTTCACGAGCCAATCACGGGGTGGGCGCGCAATTTTCCAATCTGGGGGGGGGAGGGGCCGCACCTCTCATGGACCGACCACAGCGTCATGCCTTACATTGTTGATTACACGAGCAGCAATAACAAATAAAACAGTCGAAAAGCCCTTCAAAAACCCCGATTCCTATGTGAGAAGCCGGT
This sequence comes from Aplectana chamaeleonis, assembly GCA_029168955.1. NCBI lineage: Eukaryota > Metazoa > Nematoda > Chromadorea > Rhabditida > Cosmocercidae > Aplectana > Aplectana chamaeleonis. The sequence goes on along the minus strand of JAPDOI010001682.1, from coordinate 107,532 downwards.
AGTAAAGCATGAGATTTTGTTATTTCTTATACAACCATTCTGTTGTGAATCACAATTTTGGGGGTTCCCACCGAATCAGCTCAAGACTAAGTCTTCAGAGGCAGTCTGGAAGACATGAGCAATATGACTTGCATCGAGTGATAATTGTCACATCATCCAACTACGCTTGTTGTCAGATTGCGTTATCATGAATCGGTCTCGAATAGTAGACCTGTAACTCGGCCCCAGTGTTCCGTGTGAACTTTCCACGTGCCCAAGTATCATTTTGTTTTTGAAAGGAGGTTTCGGAACGGAGATGATTGGCTGTGATGGTGGCGATGATGAGCAAGCAATGTGTTCATGTTTCATAGATGTTGGCGAAGACGTTTTTGTGGGTGGACGCGGACGAGCGCTGATCGATTCCTTTCGCCGTAGTGGTCGGAGCGATTGGCGTTGCAAATTGGGCTCGAATTGAAATGGTGCGCATTTTCCGATTGATGTGTTGTGTAGCAGCAGGCAGGGAGCGCTATCCAGACAAGGGACGTGCTGCTGCTGCTGCTCTGGACTGATGACGTAGCGCGGGTGGGGGTGGGTGGAGGGAGGGAGGAGACAGAGGCCGAGATGAGGTTCGCCTTCGAAAGCCGATGGGCAGCAGCAGCAGCAGTAGCAGGCAGGAGGCAAGGCAAGCTGCTGCTGCTGCTCTTTCTCCTTTCCCGGCGGTCGATAGCCACCGCGACGGCAACCAACTAGTGGGTGCTATTTAAACGAGCAATATCCCCACATCTGAGCTGGTCTTACACGTCATTTCAGCCGTTCATAGCAAATTTCAAGGGCAAAAATGCTGTATGGAAGGGCGGGGACGGCGGGGTAATGCCTTGTCATTGAGCGATGTGACGAAGACGCAAAAACGCAGTTATCAGGCGTTGATTGGACCATGTGATAAGAGCCACACTGCATTGAATGAGCCTTATCACACCAACAAGAATAGCACTTGATCGACTTACTGGAATTGGGTTCAATATTACCTGATAAAATTGTGAAGTTTGTTCGAAAAGAAGAAACGCTTAGAAAACGTACACGGATCGGCTTAAAGACTCTTCAAGCTGTACTCCAGCCTCACCAATTCCTCAGCTGAGCCTCGAAAAAGTAGCAAAGGTATTGAAGGTCGGTGTTCCCTTCCGACCTCATAATGGCGTTAAACTCACTAGAGCTATTACCAGTTCACATAGCGTTCATTTTTCCAATTTCAGTAGAGCGAGTGGACTCCACCAAGCTGTGGGTTTTCGATTGCGAGCGACGATATACCGTAGAGGCCTCGTCCTTTCTCCCGAATAGAATTGGCGGAAGGTCTTTTCCAATTACCCCAACCAGCTGTATTCTGCACCAGTGATGTAACCGAAATTATGCTACGACTAGTGTAAGCAACCTGATGCCTCCAACAGTTAACTGTCTCCACCGCTGAATATGTATCTGAAGGCCACAAGCCCTGCAATAAAGCATTGTGCTACACCAGGAAAACTATGACTGGAGCGGAAGAGAGTGCGGCCGCACCTCTGCAACTCACAGGCTCCTACCGCAGTTTTATCTAGACTCGGACCCCTTTTCTGCCTTACTCCTCACTTCTTCCGAGTGGGGGGGGGGAAGAAAGCAACATTTATTTCCCCCACTGTCACCTTATCACTAGGAAGTACGTGAGGGGATAGTAAGGTATTTGACCCAAAATAAATCTGCAGTTCGATTCCGTGCGAGCTGGAGTCGAACATGTCGAGTCCGTGAGACCCGGTCATGGTAGGAGCGGAGACTGGCGCCGCCGCAGGGAAAGCACCCTCGGTAAACTTCACCGAAAGGCAGTAGTTCTGGGCTCCGAAGAAGGGAGGGGGCACGCAGACCCCAGGCCAAAGTTTCAGTCAAGTCCGAGATATTAACCAAACATAGACGAAAGTTGCTGCGAAGTAAGAGGTTCAACATAGCTCAAAAGCACTTTTTTTTGCGTCGGGCTGCTGCAGTGTCTGTTTCGGAGGGAATCCACGAGTTGACGGAACGTAACGGCGTGGAGCCAAACGTGAACCTCTCAGCACCCGTGGCTACCGCATGTTCTCACTAATTTCGAAAGATCCGCATGTTGCATTGTTGATAGGGTTGTTGTCCTAAAGACAACTAGAGAGAATACCCTTATTTAAAAGTGAGTGCTTAGGCTCTGAAGCGTCCCCAGTTTTCCTGCTCATCTTGGTGAGCATTCCGTGCTGATTTGAAGGTTGTCTCGAGAATCGCTTGAAATTTCGCGCGAAAGGAGTAGCATCCTATAGAAAATCGTGAGTTCAAACGACGAAAATCCTGTGGACGAGCTGTCCGAATCCTGATTCTCCCCGACATCCGTTGCACTAAGAAACGAGGATAATAAGAAAAAACGAAGACTTCGGTCGCAATTCATTGTGCGTCTCCTCTCTATTAGGTTCAGAATCTCCTGAATCGGTGAAGCAGTCGCCCGCTTTTTGAAGGCGGAAGGAATGGCATTGTTACCTTTTCCTGCTTGTTCCAGAGAGTTGAGACTTCGCAATCGACAGGCTTTCTATATATGCATCGGGCAGATCCAGAACCAAAAACGTCTGGCACAGTCCAAGCTCAGGGGCGAAATCTGAGATTTCCACATAATTGTGAAGTAGACCCACCCCGTATAACACCTGCCAAGTGCGAGCTCTCGATTCCTCCGAATAAGCGAGATATAGGAGGAAGCCACCATGGGGCGCCCACACCCGGAAGCCACTTTGTCACGACCCTTTTTCGATCTTTCGAGCTCAATCCTGGCGAAATGAGCGATGATTTCCGGTGAATAACCCCGTTCTTCCCTTCAATCTCGGGTCCTCTCTTTATTCAGGTCGGTTCGCATACATCGGTTGCAAATGACGGAAGTTACGAGCCTCGGACAACTCGTCCACCATGCTTCCGTAGCACAATTTTTGAGGGGCCATAACTTCGTTTCTAGGGGGTCATGTACGATTCCAGAGACATCTTTGGACTCAGCGTGAGACCGTTTTTAAGATAAGCGGAAAAGCAGAAATACGATTCTGAGGTTGGACTGTGCCTTTAAAGGCAGCATACACGCTCACAAACAAGGCTGAGATAACAGCATAAATAGGACCGCCTGGCCCCTACCATGTCGTCAACGGCGTTTGAAGCGCTGAAAACCATCCAGGTTGACAGAATTCGAGCATTCCCGTCTCGAAAGCCTGTGGAACCCCACCCCTACGAATAACAGAATGAAGAGTGAGGCATGTGCAAGCATTTGATAATTTAGCGTGATAGCACCATCAAATGAGTCTACGAGAGAAACAGCTTGATTTATCTGATTATAACTTGTTTACATACCGATTAATTTCCATCCACTTTCAAGGATGCCGCTCTATTTTGGCTGGCTTATAAAATGGAGCATTTCATCCAGTAAACAGACATGTTATAATCAGGTAAATCAAGCTGTTTCTCTCGTAGACTCATTTGATAGTGCTATCACTCTAAATTATCTAATGCTTTCACATGCTCCACTCTTCATTCTGTTATTCATGAAATGAGGTTCCCTAGTTTGAACGAGATGCTCAGTCTGTCAACCTGGATCTTTAACGCTTCAAGCACCGTTAACATATGTGAGCACCAGGCTGCTATTATCTGTTATCTCAGCCATATTTAATGAGCGTGTATCTTCACCTTTAGAAGAGTCTTGCTAATAGTATGAATCTGACAAAGCAGCTGTCACGCTTATTTCACTTCGGCTTCAAATTAATAGGTATTCGGTTGATCGTTGAGCTCATTATGACGACCAAGCGTATCATTAGGATGGCACTGAAATTAACCACAAATCTGCCCTATGATTACCTCAAATTCACAGGACACCCAGAAAATTATTTTTTAGGTTTTATCCTTGTCTTGGAGGGGTCACACTCTGATTGCAATGGTATATCTGAAATCGGCCAAGACCCCCTGCGAACGGAGATACGGCTCTTTGAAGATGCCTGTATTTTGAGGGCGAACATTTGGTGGACGAGTTATCTCAGGCCTGTATTTCTCTTGATTCGCAGTCGCGGCAAAAGAGCAAAACAGGATGAGGAGATAGATCGGAAAGGGAAGGAAGAACGTCGACTTGGTTGAAAATCATCCATCCATCTAGCCGCTATTGAGATTGAAAATTAGGAAAGGGGCCGGGCCTGTGGTGGCGGCTGGAGGGTGTCGAGCCCGTGGTGGTCGTTTATAACTCGCTTATTTGGAGGACTTAAGAACTCGCATTTGGCACGTGTCATACAGGAGGGGCCTTCTACACAAGTACACGAAAATCTCAAAATTTAAATCTGAGGGTGTACTGTGCCTTTAAAGGCATTGCACGCGCAGAAAACCGTATATTGTTTTTTGTAATGTTTTTGTGTAATTTGGCCTCTCTAGTTAACTAAAATGTCGAAAGGGGCCTTGGAAAACCTTCTATTCGAAAGGAAAGTCAGTCTGAATTTACTGTAGAATTGATTCTGAATTCCTCGCCAGAATCACTTTTGAAAGTTTTCTGCGTTTGGGGACCTCGTCGCATTCGTTTTCGAAGTTTTTCTGCATGAGGAGTTTTTGCCGTAGCTGTTTTTCATGTTGCTTAACGGTGGCATCAATATTCTATGAAAAAGTGCTAGATGACTGGTGAGAAGTGGTGGCGGATCCTCATCCTCAACCCCATCCAACTTCACAGCCCTACGTTTTCGACGCGCCGAAGTTTACCGGTGTGGTCTATCGGGCACATTCATGAAATTGAGCCTGAAAATGGAAAGAGGTTCTCAGCGCGAACGACGCCTTAATACGATGAATTTCCGGCTAGTTTTCATCAGGATCTCATGGAACTCCGTGCTGTATTATTTATTTATTTATATATAAGCTTTTTCGGATATGCCATCAACAAGGAAGTTCAAAAGCAAAGCTCAAGTGACAACTTGGCGGAAGAAAAAACACATTTTTTACTGACAGGTAGCTCTTTCGTAGTGAAAATTCCTTCTGATCGTAAGACATCTTGTACTGTTTTCAGCGTGGTTTTTGTGAGCGTCTGAATCTGAAGGGGTACCTAATACATAACTCATTTTGTCAAAATCCTTTACCTGTGTCTACACAGACTTACTCTTCTTACCGAGAAAACAATTTTGTTCCTTGGTAGATCTTGTGATTATGGCGCTCATTATGAAGGTCTTCACCAACACAGCCCATATTATCGTCAACGTGGGCGGAGTCGGTTTCCCATTAGTGGTTTTTGTGAGGCGATAGTGGTTTAAGTTGATTCTGGCTCACAATCAAAATACGGTTCTTGTACAACACAGCAAAATTTCTCTTACAAAACTTTCTTGGATTGCCTATTTCGAGCTTTCCGCAGTTACGGCGTCGACACAGTATACAAGCCAACTTTCCTTGCTGTGGGCCATGGGGGATCATCTTGGCAGCCAGAATTATCCTCCCGGGAATGACTCGAAGTCGCTTTCCAGGCGTATAACAGTCTAGTCCCCAGGCGTATAACAGTCTAGTCCCCAGAAAGGAGTCCAGGCAGAGCTCGGTGGAGGTGAACGCGAGCGGCCGAGCTGCGCGTTCGTGGCTGGTCACAAGTCAATTTTCCTGCTCTCGGCCACGGTTTTTGAATTCTTTGTATTTAATTGCCCACCGGTGTGAACACAGCGCGAGTTGAATAAACAAGAAAAACAAGGTCATAGGTGAGAGTAGAAAAATCGACTTGTGGTGTGCGTCAAACGCGCGACACGTTCGCCCGCGTTGATCTTTGCCTGCATTCGCCTGGACTCATTTCTTGGAAACGGGCCGTATACACGAGTTGATTACGTTAGCAATGCATTAGCGCTCGATCGTCTGGAGGACAACAGAAAGAAAGAAAAAGAAGGAAAGGTGGGATATACCGTCCACTATTCCTGCGCTGCGTATCGCGTCGCGGCCACCCCCAGCGCTGTCCAATGAGTCGCAATACATATGTAGTTATGCTCACAGGAAGCAACGCGAGACATCTGCTTGACCTTGTTCCCCTGAGCGTATTTTTCTTTCATTCAATCAACCAGAATCAATTTGTGGAAAGAGCCAACACTCCTCCTTTGCGCGTTTCTTCCAATGGAGGGAAATTGACTGCGATTTGAAATATCTGCTCTTTTTGCGGAACGCTGGCGACGACGCTGCGCCTTGTCGAAGGCAACGTGCACGATTGTGAGAGACAGCTGTGAATATGAGCTGTCAAGGAATGGCGCAGTGCGAGAAGAAATTCTGCTCAAATTCGGAGTTGAGGGGGCGCTGAACATCAGACACTTTTTTTTGCAAGAGCCAATGCAGGTTTGCCAATTCTGTGAAGGTTTTTTTCTGGTAGCTCTGATCATTTGTAACTGAAGGTACTGGGCAGATTATTAACTGAACTCAAACAGCTATTGAAACTGCTTTCTTTCTTCTACGAGCACTCTCAGACATCTTTTTTTTCCACTGACTTTCGGAGCTATAGGAATGTTATCGAAAGAAGACTCAGTTTCGTTGTTCGAAACTTCAAAACAAAATTTAATCGTTCCAAAAAAAAAGAATTCGATATATGGGGGAGAGAAAATTGCTTGCTTGCTTGTCTCAAACATGTCGCCAGGATTTTTGAAACTTCTTTTTTTCGAAATTTCGAAACTCACACTTTTTTCGACACTGAACCCGGTACTTTTCGACGAAGTTGTGGAAAATACAACGGAGAATGCATACGTATCAATCGGCTGACCCACTTTTAGCAACGTGGTTGTTAAAAATTTCAAAAAAGGAAGTCATCTTTTGATGATATTAAAAATGCCCGACGGCTTATTCTTTTAAAAAAGTTGAAAAAAAAATACACACGCTTAATGGGACTTGCGCAGGAAGATATGAGAATTTTGGTGTTATGTTAAGGTTGTTTGGAAGAAAATGCTTTGCTCGACAAAATAATTTGATTGGTTTTTCGAATTGATTTTTCCAGTGATTTTGGGACCAATGCATAAACGTTTTTCTGTCACGACTTTCTAAGGACCCGAATATCGCCGAAACGAAATGGGATCGGAACAACTAATCACACTATTTTCCTGAGCAAACACTTATTTTGCGAATAACGTGCGAACATTCTTGCGCAATTTCCAGTTAATAATTTAGTTATGAGCTAAATTATTAACCTGAGACACAGAGGGTTCTCCTTAAAGGCAGGGTTCGCGATAGAGACGTACGTTGAATTTACCTCATGAGGAGGTAGAACTAATTCCAAAGGTGAAAACAAATGGAAAAAAACCGTGATAAAAACCAGCAGGGTCACGTTAGAACGGCTAACTGCTCGGTGTCCGCCCACCCCCAATTAACGAGATTTTTGTTAATGCTGGTTTTACAGTCTCTTGTTTTGCTCTCAAAGTAGTTATTAGAGTCTTTAAGTAGTTGGCAATTACATCAGGAGCAAAATAAAAGCCAGCAAGTTCAGCATTTCTCGAAATCTCGTTAATTGAGGGCTGGCGGGCACCGAACAATTAGATTTTTCAGCTTGTTTCTGAGCGTTTTTTTCCATTTTTCGTTTATTTTCGTTTTTGAGATGGCCACATCTAGCTTCTTAGAACCCTACCACGACAACCGCTTTTGTCTCGAACATTGCCTTTGAAGGGGTTAGCATCAAATGTTCACTCAGTTGCCTGTTGAATGGTTCCGCCATCTGATGGCCGAAACTAGTTTCTTTTTAAAAATAGTCAGCGCTTCTGCTTAGATGGAACAGTGCGTTATCTCTAAATCTCGCCAGTTTAAAAATATTGGGAGGGAGCACTTCACAAAGTTTCAGACAAATCGTATTGCACAATCGTAGTAATCTGACCATTCAAATGTTTAAGGTGTGCAGTATCCGGTGTCGGAACGATTAAGTGTAGAACAGGTTTTCGATCGGCGGACGGGAAAACCTCGCCATGATGTACTCAGAGATTATTTTATTAAGGCAAGTTAAAATTTATATAAGTTTTCGAAATTATTTTATAGATAAATTATGGGTGTTTTTCAGGAGGGCCGCATCGAAGAAGACGCGGCTATCCGTATCATCCAGGAATGTACAGCATTGTTTCGACAGGAAAAAACTATGCTAGACATCGAAGCACCGGTTACCGTATGCGGCGATATTCATGGGCAATTCTACGATTTAATGAAGCTGTTCGAGGTTTGCCCATTTATTGTGTCATTTACATTTTTATTAGAAATTTGCTAATGACGAGTTTATCGTGAGCGATGTCATCGAGCTCCGCCTAAATTCGTCCGGTTAAATCTCAGATAGTTTCTTTTTCCCAATCGTTTTCGGTTACAGGCAAACCTTGAATTTGCATCCAACATAAATATTTATGAAACATGCTGCTCGCGAACTAAACGTAGTAAGCTGTGGGTAACTGTGCAAAACTTCCTTAGTCTGGCGACTTCATCAACTCGTCGATGAGTTCGCTATTCTTGTCATTTCGTTTGTTTTTTCGAGTTCTTTGGTTCATTTTAGTCGCTGTCCAGCCTCTTAATCGCAGCGTTGCTCGCAGTGACGAAGAGCACTGATTGATGCAATATCGATTACTGTTGGTGACGAAAACGACCGACGCGGCGTGAAGGGCGACAAGGGGCACCGTAGAGTTTTTTTTTTGACGCTGCGACGACCCTGCGTCACTGCCAGCGAGCTGCAACCGACGCGGCGACAATAATGCTCGCAAACATTTTTGTCGCCGCGACAAGGCTGACTCTCGGCAACCAGTCGCCGGGCAACTCTGCAGACCCTTTTAGAAACGCTCCAGCTCACCAAAACCTTGTGAACGCGCTTATATTATTGACTCTATTCCTCCCCCACCCCCCCCCCTCATTCCGTGATTTATTTTTTGAACTTTCCAGAACATGCTGACTGAGACTTTATATCTGATCTTAAACCCTCAGCAGTAATCTGGATAATCGCAAAACCAGTATTTATAATTTTCAATTTTTAGTCATTTAGTTTTACTTATTTTGTTTGTTATTTTTTCTGACATGCTTTGAGACCACCTCTATAGACTATACTTAGTATCCGAATCACTCCTTTTCGGATATCCGACCGGATATCCGAGATTCGGATAATCCGATATCCGAAAATTCGAAAAAACGCGCTATCTGAATCGAAATAATATCCGGGAAATTTAAAATCAGCATTATCTGAATCGAACCATTATCCGAAGGCTCAAAAATTCGGATAAAATCGGATAGAATTCGGATAAATATCGGATAAAATTGGATAAAATTCGGGTAAAATTTCGGATAAAATCGGATAATTTTTGGATAAATTCGGATGAAATTGCACTAGGCCCCGCCCATTTTCGTACCCCCTTCTATATAGTGCATCAACCCAGGACTTTCCTCCTCTTTCCGAATTCGGAAGAGTCGTTGCGGGGCGGAAAAATTTGTGTGGTCAAGTGAGATGATCCAGTGGCTAGCCATTCAATGTAGAATTTTTTTCTATAGTTGCTTTTCATACTTTTACTTGCTAGTTGTCCTGAAAAACCTGTGTATGGATAATACTTTGCCTCCCAACGACGATATAATATTTGAAGATTTGTTTCCATAGTTTTATTAATATTCATATATGAAGATTGAAGTTCGAATGTGAACATGCTCGAATGCAATGAAGTACTAGTGTTTGCTCAATTATGGCTGTTTTCGAAGGCTTGCCCTGAGTGCCTGGTTTATTTTCTACCGTTTTGCATCAACTTTGTTCCGAAATTGTCCGACCGGATATCCGTATCCGAATCATTGGAAAAGTGGCATTATCTGAATCGATCCATTATTCGAAAATTTGAAAAATCTGAATCGAACCAATATCCGGAAAATTCAAAATCGGCATTATCCGAATCGATCCATTATCCGAAAAATTATCTTCGGATAACAAGTATACCATAGAGGTGCGGGACTCGAAATTGGGTTAGGAAATATTGAATCCCGATTTGTATCCTATGAATTCGAATGGTGAACAGTAATGAAATTCATCGTAGTTTCTGTGGAGATTTTCATTGTTACACAATCCGTGTTTAGGTTGGTGGCTCACCAGCGACGACGAAGTACCTGTTCCTTGGAGACTACGTCGATCGAGGATACTTTTCAATTGAATGTGTCTTATACCTTTGGGCGTTGAAGATCTGCTACCCGAACACTCTATTTCTTCTACGGGGAAATCACGAATGTCGTCATTTGACCGAGTACTTCACATTCAAACAAGAATGTGAGTTCATGCATTGATCCATATTTTTCTATAAGGGTCGCAACGAATGAATAATTTGGCTGGACATCTCTTTTAAGTCGAGGCTCGAGTAAATTTCGGCATTCTCAAAACTTGCGTTTAATAGGTCGAGGTTGACGAGATGAACTCAGTCTAGAAGTCCTGCAGGCTATGTATGAGCAGTTGCTTTTGGAGAAAACAGCCTTTAAGTGAAGGAGAACGGTATTTCACAACATAAGAAACCCTAGGAGGCACCAAGATTCCCACGGATTCACGGTCGTCAATGGGGGACGATTTTTTCGGCGCGAAGAGTGGACGAACGGCGGTTCAAAAGGTGGACAACGGTTACGCTTCTCTGGTTACGTGGATGTTGGACTGAATCGTATCTTGAGGGCAACATAGCTCAAAGACGACAGTTTTATTCAGTTTTCGCTCGTTCCTTGGGGCGGGGTCCCTGTAATCTTCGCTCCAATTCAACGGGGAAATCTCGATTTTTAATCGGGCCTTACCTTTAGGTACGCTCGCTTTCGACTATATTCCGGCAAATGAAAAAATCATATGATCAAGTTTTCGAATAACTTATTCGATTTTAGAGTAGTCGAATGACTCGAGTTTGATTTTGGCATTCGAGTTTGAAATCCGAATCGTGTGTCAAACTTTGGCGATTCGGGCATTAACGATGTTATCTCTCTTATTCATTTTTAGAAAAATCTGAAATACATTTCCATCTCATCTCAGATTCTGATTCCTCAGGCTAACTAAGGCGTCGACAACAGGTTGATCCGCCCACCACGAGTCACCGTTAGTCAACGCGTCGATATTCGGTGGGGCCGTGGCCGCGATTTATGATATGTTCGACGTCGAGCTGTTGCACAGCTAGCGTTTCCGGGGTCTAGATAAAAGGGAAGTATACGACGCATTTTTCAGGCATGCTGCTAATGATGAGAGCGGAGCCGGGTCAATTGCCCAAGTTCGCGGTACTTTGGCCTCGCCCTGCATCTGGAGGGCCTGCCTATCCGGTGGTGACCTCAGTAGAGGCTGGGCGACCAGCCGCGGCGCGTGTCGGGGTGTCGACGGCGTCGCGTGTCGGGGTGTCGACGGCGACGCGTGTCGGTGTGCCAACCACGTCGCGTGTTGGTGTGCCGACCACGACGCGTCTAGGTTCGGTGTAAAGTATTTCTTAAGCTAAATGAAAGAATAGGCCGCTAAACGCGACACATCGGAATGGCAACAGCCCGACATTAGGCGGACGTCGTTGGCCAACAGGGAGGTCTCAGGCTGACAATACGTGCAATTTGTGTTGTCAACAGGGAGCGGTTTACGAGATGACGACTTATCAACCTGTTGTCGACGCCCAGTTTGCCTGAGTCTGTTATGTCAAATGTAGGTATGGAGCTTCGGGAAGGATGGCTCATTTTCGTCACGGCTCTATTATAATTTTCTAAGTTTCACCTCCGATTTTGTTATATCTTCACCACCGGTGGTGCTGTTTTCCTACTTCCTAGTCCATACAGATCCTCAGCTGTTGACCCTTAGAGAAAGACGGTATGTGAATGCAGACGCACCGCTCTCCTTTTCCTTTGTACCCTACCCTTTATCAATTGGTTATCATCAATTCTGTTTACGAGAGCCATCCTTACCGAAGCTCCGTACATACATTCTATAATGTCTGGATATAGCCATTTTTACCCTTTTTGTTGTGCTCAGAATGCTAGCCATTGTCATGGATCTCTCGTATGAAGAGAGCGGCATAGTTGGCATAGTTTCCTCGATTTCGTAGTGGTTTTTGTGTATTCCGCATGAGCAAGCGACCGCACAATGGCCTGCGCCAACTAATAACGTTAAACAGACGGGCATATTACTTGCTCTATCCAATTAGCTAGCCTTCCGGTTGCTCGCCAAATGCATCCACGTAATGCTGTCGCAGAACTCCAGTGTTTGGGGATGAATTATTCAGGATATTTGCGGCAATCTGAATACATTCAAGTTTTTGGATTAGGGGGAGTAAAATGCTGTTGAAATATCAAGGTTTCCTGGTGGGAGCGTTCGCAGAGGTCAGAAAGCAGGAGTGAATTTCCGTGGTTTTCGGCATTTAGTGACACTATGGGGTTCCCTAAAGAATTGTCATTGGTCTTATTGGTGATTTTCGAAGGTCAGCTCAGATCCTAATGTCAGTCTTTTCGACCCTCCAGTCATAGTAGGCGTCGTCTTTGAAGAAGCTCTAAGCTAAAATTGAACTTGTGTCACGATGCCCTTCGAGTCCCATTTTTTATGCGTAGTTGTTGTAAAATGTAATATTTATAGCTGTTAATTTTGTCCAGAATCATCAATAACATTGAAAGGTTAATGATGATGGAGTACGGGCTATGTGATGACGTTCATGATGCTAGGATTATATTGTGTGCTCTGATTAGCCTTCGCCAGCCGTGGTCGCCTTGGCGACAGCAGCATCCTGGACGCATTTGCATTTCACCTTGCTGCCCTTATTGGGGGAAATGTGGGAATCATCCGTGGATAGCTATCGATGTATTCATCTTGAAGTTTTACTTCCCCCCCCCCCACGTGCTCAGAAGGAAGCTGGAAGCAAGCATTGAGATACCCTATAAGGGGCTACAATGCATATGGTGAGGGTATGGTGGAGAATTTGCTTACAAACTAGTGAAATACGGAGCGGAATAAACGAGAAAAACACGCATTTTGCTACAGGGATCGGCAGAGAAGTCATGAGGCCATTACTATAAAAATCAACGTTTTGAGGCTGTGTAGGAATATGTCTCTTTTGGAAGCGTTGATACCTGCATCATTACCGTTCAGCGAGGTTGGACACATCCTCTGTCTCGAAAAAACGGGTTTGCCATTTTGCGGCTGGTTTACCTCTTACAGGGAAGGGGAATATAATTTTTGTTCAAGGGAGACTGTCCGCCCACCCGGTCGGCGTTTGCATCGCGCGGCCATCGAGGAAGCATTGTTCGGGCGGAACTCCGCCCGGCTACAGATAGCTGACTAAAGTATCACTCAATATTTGCCTGTCATTTCTGTCAACTGGTGAATAAGTTCGAAAAACGCCTATTCCATGGTCGCTTAACACGCAGGCCGACCGCATGGGCGGAGAGTCTCATCCGAACATACTTTACTGATCATTGAGTTTCATAATGCAACTTTAATGTGTTTCAGGGCGAGGAGAGTATTCTCATATTTCGTACTCAGAATCGGCGAAATGCCCAAGGCAGTTTAAGAAACTGATCTATTTCTGTTCTCCTCTGTGCGTGAAAAGAAATTGTCTGTGCGATTTAACAGAATTATTTACGCGTCCAAAAATGAAAAAAAGGAAATAATTGGTAATATATATAAGAACGTAAAGGCCAGCCGAACTTTGCTCGACACGACGCGGTTGCATCACGGCTGTCGTAGATGAAATTCATGATAGCAGTTTGATGAAGGGTAGGGTATAAAAGAAGTGGAGAGCGGTGTGTCTTCATTCACATACCGTCCTTGTATAGGGGTCACTAGTTCAGGATCTCCCTGGAGTAGATAGTAGGAAAACAGCACCACCGGTAGTCAGGATATAACAAAGCAGGAGTACAAACTTAGGAAAATTATAGAGCCGCGACGCAACCGTGTCGTGTCGAGCGATGTTCGGTTGGCCCTTACGTTCTTATGTAATATATCGTTCTATAAAACAGTCAGGAAACAGTTGTAGCCCGTTTCAGCAGTCAATCGGCCATCCCTCCGCTGATGCACGGATCGAAGTATGGTGCTATGTGAGATTGCCCTCAATGGGAACTCAGTGGTCTAGACAAAGAGGCATTTTTTTCTGAAAAAAAAACGTCAGCAAAAATTTGTAGCTGACGCATCAGATTTTTTTCTGAATCTATTTCAAACATAAGCAAAGCTATTTCAATGATTGGGCTAGGCCCGAATGATCTTTAGTACATGAGTGTAAGTAAAGGGTTTTGGCCTTTGTTAATTTTTTGCCTTTTTTGGACTGCCTTATGCATTTAGCCGATCCTGGGCAGGGAATATTGAAACACTGTCCTGCCCCTAAAACATATTAGAATAGCATTCTGAAACTCCATGGTAAGGATACAACTCTCCCTTGTTAGGCAGGGTCCACTTTTTGCGAGAACGCGCGATTACGCAAAACCGATGGTCATCAAGGGCACACGATTTGCTATTCGCTGTCTCTCGCTAACCTCCACTTCGAGAAAGAAGCAACAAGTTTTAAGCTCAGTTGGCCTGTCAACTCCCCGTAGTTCGATCCACCCAATTTGCTGTGTGGGATTCATGCAAATTAGGCCAAAGCCTCAGGAAATCGCAAGCTTGCACAAGCATGGATGAGAACTCAAACACATCTGAAACGTTCTGGTCAACGCCCACGACTTGCGGCGCACTTTCGGAATTTCTTTCTCAGAAGGCGTGCGTCCCAACCAGGGATGAGCGGAATATGAATATGGAATTTTGGAAATCGGTTTTCCGAACAAATTTATTCTCGGGTTTCGGAAATCGGTCGCGAAACTCCTGAAAATGCGCGGAAATGCGGTTTTCGGAGCGCGAAACGCGGAAAAATTCAAAAATCATCAAGTGTTCTCTAACGTCCAAGATGACCCGATATTTTCGCATTCAGCGGCGTTTTCTGCGGCTTTCGGAATGCGGAACGCTGAATGCCGAAAATGCGCGAAACTTTGGGTTTCGGAACGCGAAACGTGGAACTCTGCTCATCCCTGGTCCCAACCAAAGAGCAAAATCTTGAGCAGATATGTGGATGCTTTTATCTGTTAGGTTTTCTGTCGGATATAGTAATACAGCTTTGGAGACAATATTTAATATTCACACGCTACCCTTTTGGCGCCGTAATTATGCAGTAGCCACTCTCTTTTCACTCAGTTATCTGTCTCCTGAAACAGCGATACTTAAGTTTATTTCGAGCTTCTTCGTATTAATAGCGCTATGCACGCAATTGTAAGAGGGTTTCAAGTTTCAAAAATTCTGAAATTTTGAGACAGTCGTGTTTCAAAAAAACGTCCAGTGGTCGTCAGCAGATTCTAAGTATGTATGTATGGGAAGGCTGCAAGAACTCATTTCGCAAAATATACAACAGGCGGAGCTACATAACATCGGTATGGATCGGGAAGAGACTTCGCGTGCACTGTTGAATGTTGGCGCCGACTCGGTGCACCTATGTTATAGCACATGACACCGAGTTTGCGCCAACCTTCAATAGTGAACGCGAAGTCTCTTCACGATCCACGCCGACGTTAGGTGGAGATGAAAGCGGCCGGCCGCGCTACGCGTTTTGGGCAGATCAAAAATTGATTTCCCTATTCTCATTGGCGTCTTTTTATATTTTTGTTGAGTCTTATTACCTATCAAAGTTAACACCACACGAATAAATTCACACAAAGAAGTTGTCATCGAGGATAGGAAGATTGACATGAGATCTGCTTGAGTGCCAGCATTTATATTTTCTCGCTGTCTTTTCCCTCGTCCTGCTTACTCACGCGAAGGAGCGGAGTGAATTTGGCTCCGAAATAAAAGATAGCTCCACCAGAGTTCCATCCTGAGGGACAGCCTGTAGTTCGTGTCCGGGTCTGTAGGAAAGAGTTCTCATTAACATAATAATTTACCCAAGGAGCTGTGACAAAATGCAATGACAACATAACCAGTTAGCTCGTACCCAAAGATTGACCAGAGTTTCTTTCTTCGAAAATCATTCAGTACGGTCTAGCTGTGTGTGTGTGTGGTCCTCCTCCTTGATCGCACTGTTTTATTCTCTATCTAATTCCAGGTAAAATCAAGTACTCCGAACGTGTCTATGATGTATGTATGGATTCATTCGATGCTTTACCTTTGGCGGCGCTGATGAACCAGCAGTTTTTATGTGTTCACGGTGGATTATCGCCTGAGATACATACACTTGACGACATCAAGAGGGTTAGTTGAGCCGTTTTATGTAGTCCTACTAGCAGATTGATCATCTTTGCTCCAATCGACTTTTCTTTTTCTGCAATAGTTCATTTCCAGGGCATCATTTTTGTGGGTTCCGTGCGAAACAGACCAAATTTATTTTTTTTTCTGAAGAATACTGCTTTAGAAAACGTACATTTTTGTCGCACATAGAACCACAGTCGGTACGATTTTGCGATTCCGCGACAGCAGGAATACCCACGAAATAGTCTCGCCAGCTCGGCGTGGCGAAGTAACTTTGATCATAGAGCGGCAGCGTTGAGAGCTGTCTTACTCCCACGCAAGCTATATCTCTAAGATAGTAACACAGATTGAAACGAGGGCGCTGATAGCCTCTCTGGGCGGATAGCGGCGGAATTGCGTTAAGCAGGGGCCTTTTCGGGCAGAACGCGTGGTGAATGTGTTGGTTGCCTCGAAGGCACCTATTACAGTTTCGATCAGACTTCAGGCTTATGGAAATTTGTTGGTGGGACCGCGGACAACCCTAGAAACGACGGGCAGATCGCGAGTAGTTCCTTCTTCCCGATATCAGTATGAGAAACATGTTTAGACTGGAAGTGGCTAAACGTGCCGCGTGTCAGTCTAGAAGGCTCCTCATCTTACCGACTACGTACTATCGTTTTAGGCTAGTTTTTGGCACTTTCAATGACTTATGAATTGTGCCACACACCGTAGGAGTCTAATAGCGTCACCCCTTCAACCACCTTTACGAGCGTATATGATACCTTTAGCGGCGCATTAGATGCCCGCGACATTGTAGTAGGTCCTGTGTAAAATTGCTCTCTAACAGTTTCGTTTTCAATGGAATTATTGTTTTCAGTTGGACCGCTTCAAAGAACCCCCTGCATTCGGTCCCATGTGCGACCTGTTATGGTCCGACCCGTTGGAGGATTTCGGCAGCGAAAGGAATGCCGAACAGTTCAGCCACAACTCAGTACGAGGATGCTCATACTTTTATAGGTGAGTGCGGCAATGGGATTTTATAGGTTTTCAAGAACACGTTTATTCTTCTATCTACATGCGTATCTTAGAGTGATGGTCAGACTTCCATGCTGGAAATGACTCATTGGATTATAATCTGAACCCTGCACAAGTATAGCTCGAAAATTTCTTCAAGTGTTTCTCGTTAGATATTAGCTTGTCTGAAAAGTTTCCACCAGCCTATAATAGTGAAATATTCGCTTTATTGTTTTATTTCAAGATCCTGTGTACCTTTAATGATATTTCGATCAATTATGGGCTAGTTACTGCGAAGTTTGGAATCCCATGGGAGATATAGGAGAAAACCAAGGACTGTACTTCCGAAATGTAACCCAGAGTTACCTTCCGCCGTAGAAATTTTCGAACCCAATAGAGAAATGAACGCGATCAGATTTTGGTGAGGCCTCAACAAGCAAGTGTTGCTTTGAATTATCCCTATGAATCAGATGTACGACTCTTGGGTTGGCGTTTTTCAGTATTCTGCAGTTTAATGTTAACCTTTGTTTTCAGTTACGCCGCATGTTGTGATTTCCTCCAACACAACAATCTCTTGTCCATAATTCGCGCCCATGAGGCTCAGGATGCCGGGTGAGTAATTTTCCATGAACTATTTTATCATAGCAGGCTCAATTTGGTAAGCGTCGCGGGCGATTTTTTGTCTGAAAGTGCATCGGGACATCGTTCGCCTCAAAGCAATTAGATAAAATTTGGCAAATTTGAAAGAATGTCTTGATCGCTCTCAGAATGCTCTTAGAATTTTCTCTCCTGCTCGAATTCTATAGCGAAAAGACATGAACAGCTTTTCACGGGGGACAGACCTAGAATGAGAGCTAGTTTTTGTTTTCTGTGCATTGGTTTCGATTAAAGGGAACGTACAAACACTGTATTTTTTGGTTTTAATTTATGCTAACCGAATAATTCTATTATTTGCCATTCCAGGTATCGCATGTACCGAAAATCGCAAGCGACGGGATTTCCTTCACTCATTACTATATTTAGTGCTCCAAATTATCTCGATGTATATAACAACAAAGGTTGGTTTTCCTTTTTCCTGTGTTTTCACTTCACCTTACAAAGCTCTCTCTGAGACAGTGTGGCGGTGGCTTGAAAGATTTGCTTGCTATTGTGCTCTTCTTTGGCCTCGCACTTTATTATAACAAATCCTTGAAGTGCACAGTAACAGGTTTCTTTTTGTAGGCATCGTCCAAGCTGGGAAACATAACTCGTTTTTCTATTGCGTTCGATAGAATTCTCCCAAAAAGCTCGAATGTCTCCTAAACTTCGGCTTCGGCGAGTCGCTTCATAATAGAGTTAGGCCTGAATTTCTTAGAGAGAAATGGGTCAGAATCACGTTCCGATAACTACAGTATGTATTATCTAGTTCCGCAATCGCGTTCAGTCCGCAAACTCTCATTATCACAATCGTAGAAGCGGAGCGGTTGTTTTGAGAATTGTGGTGAGCGCGAAGCGCTCACCAGGATTTGGCTTTGATCTCTTCCCGCGCGGATGCCCTACAATGAGATTACCTATTCATACCGTCAACAGAGGTATGAGCTGTACACTATTCGACGCGCTGCAAGAAATTACATATGTGTGCAACTTTTCATCCCAACTGGTCCCCGCTTTCTAAAGTTATGACCTCTCAAAGTACGCAAAAACGTTCTCCACCACCGCCTCCGCCTCCGCCTCCACCTCCGTCCGTCGAAAACCATTTTTTTGGAAGGCGTGGACCAAATCGCTCGAAAATTTGTGACTAGAAGTAATCGGCCACGGGAATGACGAAAATAATTGTCAGAACTCACCATTATGACTTCTGGGCCCCTAACGGGCGTTTGAAACTCGGAAACCGGCCTCTCAAGAATAGTTTATGAAAATGGTGGGTTTTTCGTTATCAGTCATTGTTTTCTTAGACTCCATATAAACACCTTGCTCTCCAGGGTGGTGTACTTTGAACGTCCGGCTCGGAAGAGGACGCTGTGCGGGTTGATGTACTTGACCGCGGCGCGTATTCGTTCAAAGCGCACCATCGATAAGAAGGCGTCGCAGGATGTGCTGAAGTGTCGGTTGACTATGTGAGACCTCAGTAGGGGTGTGCAGGACGTCGTAGAATGTGTGCAGAACCTCAGTGGGAGTGTGCAGGACCTTAGTAGGAGTATGCAGGACATCATGGGACATGTGCAGGACCCCAGTAGGGGTGTGCAGGACGTCGTAGAATGTGTGCAGGACCTCCAGTAGGAGTGTGCAGGACCTTAGTAGGAGTGTGCACGACATCATGGAACCTGTGCAGGACCCCAGTTGGGGTGTGCAAGACGTCTCAGAATGTGTGAAGGACCTCAGTAGGAGTGTGCTGGACATTATGGGACCTGTGCAGGACCCCAGAAGGGGTGTGCAGGACATCGTAGAATGTGTGCAGGACCTCAATAGGAGTGTGCAGGACATCATGGGACCTGTGCAGGACCCCAGTAGGGGCGTGCAGAACCTCAGTAGGAGTGTGCAGGACATTATGGGACCCGCGCAGGACCCCAGTAGGGGTGTGCAGGACGTCGTAGAATGTGTGCAGAACCTCAGTGGGAGTGTGCAGGACCTTAGTAGGAGTATGCAGGACATCATGGGACCTGTGCAGGACCCCAGTAGGGGTGTGCAGGGACGTCGTAGAATGTGCAGGACCTTAGTAGGAGTGTGCAGGACATCATGGGCCCTGTGCAGGACCCCAGTAGGGGTGTGCAGGACCTCAGTAGGAGTGTGCAGGACATTATGGAACGTGTGCAAGACCTTAGTAGGAGTGTGCAGGACATCATGGGACCTGTGCAGGACCCCAGTAGGGGTGTGCAGGACGTCGTAGAATGTGTGCAGAACCTCAGTGGGAGTGTGCAGGACCTTAGTAGGAGTATGCAGGACATCATGGGACATGTGCAGGACCCCAGTAGGGGTGTGCAGGACGTCGTAGAATGTGTGCAGGACCTCAGTAGGAGTGTGCAGGACCTTAGTAGGAGTGTGCAGGACATCATGGGACCTGTGCAGGACCCCAGAAGGGGTGTGCAGGACGTCGTAGAATGTGTGCAGAACCTCAGTAGGAGTGTGCAGGACATCATGGGACCTGTGCAGGACCCCAGAAGGGGTGTGCAGGACGTCGTAGAATGTGTGCAGAACCTCAGTAGGAGTGTGCAGGACATCATGGGACCTGTGCAGGACCCCAGTAGGAGTGTGCAGGACGTCGTAGAATGTGTGCAGAACCTCAGTAGGAGTGTGCAGGACATCATGGGACCTGTGCAGGACCCCAGTAGGGGTGTGCAGGACGTCGTAGAATGTGTGCAGAACCTCAGTAGGAGTGTGCAGGACATCATGGGACCTGTGCAGGACCCCAGTAGGGGTGTGCAGGACGTCGTAGAATGTGTGCAGAACCTCAGTAGGAGTTTGCAGGACATCATGGGACCTGTGCAGGACCCCAGTAGGGGTGTGCAGGACGTCGTAGAATGTGTGCAGAACCTCAGTAGGAGTGTGCAGGACATCATGGGACCTGTGCAGGACCCCAGTAGGGGTGTGCAGGACGTCGTAGAATGTGTGCAGGACCTTAGTAGGAGTGTGCAGGACATCATGAAACGTGTGCAACACCCCAGTAAGGATGAGCAGGACTTCATGGAATGTGTGCAGGACATCAGTAGGAGTGTGCAGGACATCATGAAGCGTGTGCAGGACCCCAGTAGGGATTAGCAGGACGTCATGGAATGTGTGTAGGACCTTAGTAAAATTGTGCAGGACATCATAGAACGTGTGCAGGACCCCAATAGGGGTGTGCAGGACATCAAGGAATGTGTGCAGGACCTTAGTAGGAGTGTGCAGGACATCATGAAACGTGTGCAAGACCCCTGTAAGGATGAGCAGAACTTCGTGGAATGTGTGCAGAACATCAGTAGGAGTGTGCAGGACATCATGAAACGTGTGCAAGACCCCTGTAAGGATGAGCAGGACTTCATGGAATGTGTGCTGGATCTCAGTAGGAGTGTGCAGGACCTCAGTTTAATGCTCAGGACACCGTATGCAAGCCAGGCATCCGAATCTACAAGAACGATAGTTAAGTCCGCCAGAACAGGGCTACCGTAATCTCACTCGAGTTAGCTCTAAAATTTTCTAAGTTCTGACTCGAATTCGCTTCATCTTCCCTACAGGTGGTGATGTTTTCCTGCTTTGTAGTCCATGCAGATCCTCAACTGCTGACCTCTGGAGCAGGACGGTGTGTGAATCAAGACACACCGCTCTTTCAATTCTTTTATACTTTACCCTTGGTCAATTTTGTATCATCAATTTGTTTACGAGAGCCGAATAACATTATTCCTAAGATTACGGTAGCCCTCTTCTGGCGCACTTAAAGGCAGTGTTCACGACAAATCTCGTTCTCGAGGTCTCGGTGTGAAATTCTAAGTTGGCAGGTGCTGTAGAGGATAGGGTCTAAGAAGGCAACGAAAACTGGCCAGAAATGAATACAAACGGCTTTGAAAGCTCTCCCGATGCGCCTACCTATCCCGGTCCGCCCCCGATCGGACGAGCTTGTGGCGCCGCACGCGTGTCGATGGCGAATTGCCAAGCAACTCTGCCGCAATTAGCATTACCGATTCGCGCAGATTTCGCGAATAGCGCGCGCTTGACGAAATCAGCAGGGCCCATGATTCTCGTCCACGCCCTGAATTAAGAAGCCGTTATTTTGACTTATTCTGGACGGATTTCTTCGCTGTTTCTTTACTATTAGTTACCTCACGACAAAAACAATCCCATTTTGGGTCGAACTCGAGTCCGATATTCATCGTGAACACTGCCTTTAACTATCGTTCCTTTTCCGAAACAGACATATGGGCCGGCGCAGACGAGCCACATCAGCATGAACCGGTGAAGTTTGGCTAGAGCGGCTGACCCTGGGTATATCCTAGACGTGGTGGGGCCACCCAAGATTT
Source organism: Aplectana chamaeleonis (assembly GCA_029168955.1). NCBI lineage: Eukaryota > Metazoa > Nematoda > Chromadorea > Rhabditida > Cosmocercidae > Aplectana > Aplectana chamaeleonis. The sequence continues at coordinate 85,422 of JAPDOI010001682.1, read as the reverse complement.
ACTCATAGAAAAGATGAAAAACTCTGATAAAAGAGGCTGATACTGCGCTATCAATCATTGTTTTTATTAGAGCTCTGCGGAAATACTTCGACTGGTAGCCTCACCAATTAGCCGTTCATTTCATTTCTGTCTTGAATGGTGCGTGCCCCCGTCTAGAATAGTGCCTAGAACCTGTACAATTGGGTCATTTTGAAGCTCATTTCTTCATTTTTCGACTTTTAAATTCAAAAAGTATATGCCTTGCATCTATTTGTAGGAAGCCGCGTTGCAACCATTATCTTGCAGTCTTGGCAACGGAGCGGTTGTCTCCTCATTTCTACCACTATGTTTTCGAAAAAAAACAACAACTTGACTTTTAGAGATTGACGATGTTTTAGAAGGGAAACCCTTGAAAAAAGTTGTGAAATTTCTGAAAGTTGGGCTCCGCAGAAAAGGTCAAGGATTTGGCATTGCTCTAAAATGTAGTGAAATTGTTTCATTAGATTTGGCTATCGAACAGATTTTCTAAATGTAGTGAAATAGTTGAATCGATTTGGCTGTTGTTGGTATATGAAGATAACATAATCATTAAATGTAGTGAAATTGTTGCAAACGGATTTGGCAGGAGCTCTATGAATTATCACAGTCAAATCACGCGTCAGAAGGGGTTTTTCTTGGAGCGCATATTGAACCAAATGAGAACAAGAATAAGTCTAGCAGCAAAAACGTTTCCATACAATGTGAATCGTGAAAGCGTTGAGGACACGAAGACATAGCGTCAGTAGCTAATAAATTGTGTTACATTTCGTTTTCGTGATTTTTATCTAATCAGTGAGGGAAGAGGGAAGGTCTAGTACCTAAGTGGGAGCTACACTGAAAAGGCAGAATAGCATTCGAGAACCTTATTTCTACCCCATAAGGCCACGTTTCGTTCAGCATTGTTGACTGAGGTTTATTATTTTTTCTTTTTGTCTTCATTCGCTCGCCAGAGGACCTTCTGACGCGTGATTTCACTGTGATAATTCATAGAGCTCCTGCCAAATCCGTTTGCAACAATTTCACTACATTTAATGATTATGTTATCTTCATATACCAACAACAGCCAAATCGATTCAACTATTTCACTACATTTAGAAAATCTGTTCGATAGCCAAATCTAATGAAACAATTTCACTACATTTTAGAGCAATGCCAAATCCTTGACCTTTTCTGCGGAGCCCAACTTTCAGAAATGATTTCTTCATTTTCATAGTTGAATTTTTTCAAAACAACCGCTTCGCTTCTATGATTGTGATAATGAGGACTGAACGCGAATGCGGAACTGTAGTTAGTTGGTTTTTTTTTTCGAAAAATGCAATTTAATCGATTTTCGGATCGATCAAGTGGGGCTCTTTTTACTGAACCGAAACTGAATCAAAGTGTAACTGGAATCAAAAATCCAGTTACATGTTTTTGAAGAGCGAAAAACTTTCTCTCGGCCCGAGAAATCACCCCCTTCTGGCCGTGGGACCCCGTCAGAGGAATAATGTTAAACAGCTCACCCCTCCCAGTCGGCTCTCGTAAACAGATTTTATGATAAACAATTGATTAAGGGTAGGGTATAAAAGAAGTGAAGAGCGATGTGTCTTCATTCACACACGTTCCTTCTTCAGGGGTACGCAGTTGAGGATCTGCCTGGACTAAAAGGATGGAAAACGGTACCACCTGTGGTCAAGATATAACAAAATCGGATTAAAAAAATTTTAGAGCCGACTCGACTGAGCCGATTGGGGGGGGGTGGATAAGAGCACTCCCGTCAGAGCTGGTCGATTGTCTAAGTCCCACCAGGTCGATACGCAACAAAATTGGGGCCGGCCGGTTCTGAAAATCCACCCTGTGAGTCCGTCTGCGACCGTCTGCTTGTGTCCGCAATCCACTCAGTCGATACCGCTGTTCCACGCGCGTTCACGGGCAGGGCCATTGCACCCGAGGTAGGTTTTTCCGGTCTGGACTCTGTGGGTTTTTCGACCAAGTCCGATGGGTGCCCGAAATAGCCCACATTTTTCGTAACTAGCCAGGTTATTGTGAAACGACCACTACAATGAAAGCGGGTTGTGGGATGATGCTTGCCATGGACTTAAAGGCAGTGGTCGCGATCAAATATGCTTGTCGTCTTTTTCTCTCCAAATTCTTTCCTGGGTCTCGAGTAGTAGGACCTATAAGAAAAAATCGCGAAAAAACCACTGTTTTGGGCCGAATTTGAAACCTGAACTTTCTTGCCTTTTGATGGTGGACGAGCCCTCTCCACATCATCGGCATCGATGACCTCTTATATCAAGAACATCAGCTAGCTTGAAATTGAATGTCAATCAATGAACCTTCGAATATATGTACACATCTAGTCAAAAACATTGACTGAAGTGATGCTTTCATTATTCAACTGTTTTTATTCGTTAAATTTGCATTTATTTCGTCCTCTGAATGTCGGTGATTTTTGACTGCTCGGCATGAGACTGCGATCTGTTTCGTCATCGCTGTGCACGTGTGCACGAACTAGCTTCTTTGGGCCCTAGAAACTCTATTTGTAGACCGTTTTTCACCGCGCTACCTTCATAGTTTTTCAGCTGTTTTTGTTCTAAGCTGATTTTTGTAGTTTTTTCGATAACGTTTTTCATCGTGACCACTGCCTTTAACCGCCATCTTCACCCCTTCTTCATCAAATTACAACTATTTCATGTCGTCGAATGCAGGCTAGCACCCCCTCCCCCTTCCGCTCCCACCTGCCCTTATGGAAATTGGTCTCACGAAATTGTCTTTCTCCTACCTATTTAATGTTAACGATTTCAGCGGCCATCCTAAAATACGAAAATAATGTGATGAATATTCGACAGTTTAACTGTAGCCCCCATCCGTACTGGTTGCCGAACTTTATGGATGTGTTTACGTGGTCTTTGCCTTTTGTCGGAGAGAAAGGTAAGTGCCTTATTATTCTTCAGAGTAGCATTTTCCTGAAGTAGAAAAAAATTCGCAAACGTTATCGTTCCCGAGCTTTAATGCTTGAATCTGCATATTGACGAAAGAAAAATTCATACAATCCGCTAATAATGAAGAGAAGTTTTGGATATTCGGCCCACAGTGGCCAATAAAAAAAAGCACTCTCACTTCCGTTATGCCGTATTTATGGAGAAATGTATTGTTCGTGATGTTACAGTAACGGAAATGCTGGTACACATTCTGAATATTTGCTCCGACGACGAGTTGATGGCCGACGGAGACGACACATTCGAAGGTGCGTTCAGATTTGATTTGGAAGTTATTGATAGTTTATGGATGATTATTCATCATGGTGTGGCAATGGGAAGAGCGAACATGAAATCTCTCTTTGAGTATTAAGTATGGCTTTTAGAGGCTGTCAGCAACTGGTTATCCATAACATTGTAATTGAGAGACAAAAGGAGATCGACACAACTTTTGTGAACGAAATTCGGAGTAGCTCTATTTCTTTGAAAGTGCACACAAGTTGAAAATCTCTCCAAACATGTTTTCATCCTCACCGAAAACTCAGGATTTCACGAAAGCTCCGCTACAAATTTCGGGGCTTGGCGAAAGCTTATCCTTGCCCTGTGCATTTATTTGAGGTGCTATCTAGATCAATCCATTTTTGTCTTGATAGTTTGAGAAAAAGAGCGAAAACGATTATGTGATCAATCGGAACCTTCTGAAAAACCCGAGGATGAATTTACCCGGAAAAGCCGCGTCTGTGGCCGTATTCATGAAACCACGGGAGCCTCCCGGGAGGGTCCGAAGACCGCTCGCCTCATACATCAGCTGGTTCTAAAAACCTTCGCGGGAGATTCCCATAGTTTCATGAATAGGGCCACTGACGTCTACAGTGGGGTTTGTGGGACTACATGAAGTTTTCAGATTCAAGTATTCTGTGTCTATGAAATCCATGTGTACTGGCCATGTTTTGAAGAATGGAGATTGACTAGGGAGTGACCAGACCTGTCTGCCTGAACTACGCATGTAGCCATGTTTTTCTGATCGACCACCTTCCGGGTACTTGTAAAAACCCTATTTTAGCTGCCCGAGTAATGATAAAATTTCAACATCTTTTTTTTTGAAAAAAAAATCAAAAATTTATTTCTGCAAGAATTCAAAAAATTGCCTAAACTTCTCTCAAAGAAGATATTTGAGACGCTGAACACGACTTTGAGTCACGTTTTTTATACTTGGAACGATAAAGACAGTTTACGGCAGATAAGTTTTATTTTACCTACAGAGCTCGCAACTTCTACTCCCATAACTTCTTCTATTATTTAATATTACTCGGGCAGCTGGGATAGGGGTTTTGTGACTACCCGGGAGGTAGTCGATCAGAAAAACCTGGTCACATGGATAGTTCTGGCTACCAGGTCTGGTCATTCCCTTGTGAGAGTGGTCATTTGAGGTTTGTGGGCATCTGTTTTTAGATCAAAAATCGGTAAGAAATTTGGTTTTAGCTTCCATGAATGGAAAAAAAGTTCAGCCCAAATTTCAGCCTCGTGGACTATTTGGGGTGCCGAACTAGGACAGGGGAGCCACTTTGAATTTTCTGGAAGATTACGGTAGGCTACTATAGATGAATGTCATTATAGTATCTACCGTAGGCTTCCCGCAATGTACCGAAAAGCTGGAAACGGACTGCATAATTGTGTTCAGTACCCCCAACTAATCGCCAAAGATAAGAGTAAGGGTTTGCAAATTCGGTTTCCGAAATCCAAAAAAATCGTCTTTTTATCTACCCAGGTGAATTGAAGAAATTCGAACCCTTGAAAATGCTCCTTTTCTTCTCCCTCACAACCCTCAGAATCCATTGAGCATTCTGGATATTTCGTATTCAAGAATTCATCAAAAGCGTAGGAGAGTCAAACATATAGCAGTCTAATCTTAAACCGTGGATTTCTGAAAATTAAGCTTCCTGGCAAAAGTAGCGATTTGGTAATGGTCGAAAAAAGTTTCAAAAATGTTTTGAAATATTTTTAAAAAATGATTTGGCGTAAAATAGCATGGAGTAATAAAAAAGCTAGGAAATGAAGTGACATAACCAAAAAATACGATTTGGTGGTCGATCATCTCACAAGCTTCTCCGTTAAACTTATCAAAACGAAATCAAGCACGATATGGAATGGAGCGTTGCCTTTACCAGCATGACATATGCTGATTCCCTTGATACAACTTTCAAGAATGACTTAATGTTTCCGTTGCGCGCTTGATTTCGTTTTGATAAGTTTAACGGAGAAGCTTGTGAAACGATCGACCACCAAGTCGTATTTTTCGGTTATTTCACTTCATTTCCTAGCTTTTTTATTACTCCATGCTATTTTACGCCAAATCATTTTTTAAAAATATTTCAAGAATTTTTTAAACTTTTTTTGACCATTACCAAATCGCTACTTTTGCCAGGAAGCTAAATTTTCAGAAATTTCACATATTTTTCCCAAAGGTTCCCTTTCTGACTTCAATTTTGCTCAACGATTTCTATTTTGGAATGATGAAACATCTAACAGACGATATTGTCGTATGAGTACAAATTTTCAAACCTATGAATTACAACCATAAAAAATAAAACTCATTGCCGCATTTGGTGCAAAATGTGAAAAATCGATATTATTGATCAATAATATTAAATCTTGCATGATGGGAAGATTTTCCCAAACAAATGACTTAGAGCCATCAACAATCAAAAATCATTACGTCATTTTGTGCAACAGGCGAAAAAATCAATATTATTGATCGGTATTTATCGATAATGACTGATGAGCAAAATTCCTCAACCAAGAAAACCAATCCCAAAAGCAATCACCACTGTTCGCCGCATTTTGTGCATAAAGCACGAAAATCGATAATATTGATTATCGATCGATGACGTGTCATGAGTACGAATTCTGACAAGTTCAATACTTACCTTCGACGAACTGTGTTGATCGGCTGCGAAATCACCCACACACCCCGGTCTCCAGAGCCGTAGCAGAAAAAAAGGAGTTTTCGTGCTCCACGGCTAATTTAGTATGTAAACCCACGATTTTGAGGTACCCTTCAAAGTAAAGGTATCGAGTTCAAATTGGAATAGGAGCGACCTGCATCCATTCCCAGCCTCCTGTCCAAAAATGAGCTCCCTAGCTCAATTTTATCTGGTAGCACAAGATCGTGAACGCCGTCTGAAAAAAAGGAGATTAACAGAGAAAACTTGCGGTTTTTCAAAATTTGCTCAAATTTTAGGAAACCATTCCAAACCGTTTTTGGGCATTATGTACAACTTTTTGCGCTCTTCTCAATACAATTTAGAGCTAATTTCTACCTTCAGCCCGAAGTTAGATTTCGAAAAACCTGGAATTGGATGTGAGCGTAATGTTAGTCAGTTCGAGAAGCCTCTATCAATAGTCAATGTGGTACATAATCGTATACCATACCCATGGTGTTCTTTATAGGATTCTAGGTCTATGTAATTGCATTAAGAGTGTGCCATACCTTTGTATCAGAACATTTGAAAAAAATGTAGCTCTGCTAGGGATCCATCAATTATAGGGTTTGTCCTTATACCCGCTTGCAGGTTCCGATGTTAACTAAGTTTCAAACCTTTAGAGTTTAAGAAAAGCTATCATGCAGTGTCCATGGAGAGCCAGTTGCTGACCGATGTCCCTACCCACCCAAAAATACCCGCAGCCCTATTGTAGGTGACCGAAATGGCGATTTTGTCGCTAAATCAGCAGTCGCTTTTACATTCCACACTCCTACCCTATAGTAGAACGCTAGTGTTTCCTTCTCACTGTCGATCTGTCGTCGTCAGTTTTGTTTTCCTCTATTTTCTATCCCACAACGAACCCTCCTCTCTGGGTAGGCGTGCTGTTCCTCTATACTACTTTCTGTCTTTCTACACACACAAGACAATAGGCGGTCCTAGGCGTGTCAGTTCCGGTTTTCAGCATGCAGTTTTTGGGGTCGATATGATATCGATATCCGTATATCTACCCCGTCTTTACTTTACTGTGCTATTTTCATAATATTAATAATGTAATTGAGTAATAACGCATCACAAAAAACACTACTGGTTGTGAAAAAATCTTCTGGCACGGTTCCGAGCCCCATCGCGGACCCAAATGTGTAGACAAGGTTCGATTTATTTCAGAGCTTTTTTCGCGTGCTCACGACAGCATCCCAGACAGGGATGTGCGTAATAGAAATTTTGTTATTCGTTAGTCGTTAGTCGTTCAACCGGCCAAAACCCTCGTTAGTCGTTAGTCGTTAATCGTTAGTCGTTAAAAATCCAGGCTCTGAAAAGAAGCACAGTTTAGGCAGAAAAGAGCCTTCGTGAATAAAAAAAGGAATGTATGAAGAGATATATGTTTTCCAAAGCATTCTAGGCCATTAAAGAAAAAGATTGTTGGAGAACCTAGTTCAAACTGCGAACCCACATATACATAATTAAAATTATGCACGAAAACCTAATACTTGAGCATGTGTGTTTATCGATTTTTCTCATTTTTTCGGTAAGAAAAGAAACATTAAGGTAAACCGAGGAAATCTTGAACTCTTCGCTTTTTTTCAGTGCAAAATTTGCCATTCTGCGTTCTATGATGTTATTTGAGATCTACTCGATGGTGAGAACACGGAGAATTGCACCGACTTTGCACTAATCTTCTTTTCCCAGCGTCGCGGAATGTGCGCGCGGGTCGTTTCGACCTTGTTCCCGTAATGAGGGGAAGGTCGGAAGAAATGAGCACCCAAGTGAAAATTTTACCACTGAGAGTTCCGAGCATCACTTTATAGAAACCCCATATCTCGAATTTATCACTGAAAATTGAAGGACGGCACCCTTTTCAATCCAATCATCGGATACAGTTCCCGTCGTTGGGCAGTTGTGGCTTGCAGGCAGCGCTCCATATCACCTATGATAGTCTCCGCTAGAGCCGATCAGTGTCGGAACCGCTTCAGCGAGCCTACCATAAAGTAGCGCGACCGTCACGAAGTCGCATAAATACTGCGCCTAACCTTGCGCAACGTTCAGTTGAGATCATAATGTGGGGGTTCCAGAACTGCGAAGTGGTGTCAGTAGAAATATGTAATAAATACTGAGGGCTATGGTTATTTTGCACCATTCACCTAGAACAACCAACAGGGAACTATGTATCATTCCAGATGTAATCCATGGGTTGGAGCGCCGTGTGAATGACTATTGATTTTCTAACGAATTGTGGGATTGCTTACGAAATTAATTTTAATTTCGTTAGTCGTTAGTCGTTAGTCGTAACACCCAAAAAGCCCGTTAGTCGTTAAATTCGTTAGTCGTTAGTCGTAATTACGCACATCCCTGATCCCAGACCATTAACAGGGGAAGATCTCTCATAGAAAGTGGCCGTTCCCAACGCAATGGAACTTTTGGGACCAACTTTTGACGGTGAATTCGTATATGACTATTATAACTGCGCCTCTTTTCTCTGAACGGAGTTACAGGCGCTTATTAGTGGGTGCCAGAGTTGACTGTCATTATGCCCACCGTAACCCACCCTGATCTTCCTTAAACCTGAGAGTGGACCCCATAATTGTGTTCAGCGCCGCGAACAACCTCCCTGAACAAACTTACAACGATTTTCTCCGATTCTCGGCGAGCTCATGAACTACCATTCCATATAAAATATTTTTTTCGTGAAACACCCGGAAATTCGCATTCCATTCACTTCTGAAACAGTGTTGTTCTGCGCACAAGTGGTACTAGCATTTCTGTTTGAGGCCTTGTGATAATTCGCGTGCTTCTTCGAGGCAAGAACGGAAGGTTATCGACAGCTTTACTGGCATCTTGAGTAAGTCCATCTACGACAGCCTCGTAGTCAAAGAAGAAGAGGACAGCTGGATAGATGACAACGAGTCGGATCCTTTCTGTTATCCTGTCTGCGAAGATCAAACTTCAACGACCCAGAGACGTCATTTCCCACTAAAAAGTTTTTCCATGGTATTTTTGTTGCTCATCAACACATTGGATGGGGAATACGAGTATTTTGCAAAAGTGCGAAAAACCGACCCCGACAAGAATTCGAACTTGTTCCCTCATTCATCCATCATTAGCGAGCACTCCCGTTGCTCCAGGTGGTCATGCTAAGGTGCGTCCGAATGAGAATGGCGGCCTATGCGGGACTGGGGCTCTCTACACTTCGAGGGAGGAGTTGTCCCGCTTTCAGCGGCTCTAATTCCTCTCGGGACCACTTCGCTCGCGTTGAGGCGCGTGACATTTCAAACTGCAAAAACGGGACAACTCCTCACTCGGTGTGTAGACAGCCCCTGTCCCGCCTATGCGGCCGGCGTGCTTGGCAGGCGGCCGCCGCGTTCGCCGCTCCCGGCCGCGCATGCGAGAAGTCCCCCCCGCACTCGACTACGAACGAGTCCGGCACCGGCTTGCAGCAAGCACTGCGCCGATCAATCAGCTCTGCTGACGGGGGGGGGGAGGGGACTGCCGTCGTTGAAATCCAACACTCGTCCGAGGGCGGCACACGCGACGGCCGCGTGGGCCGCCATTCTCATTCGGTCACACTTTAGCTGCGTTATCGAAGGGTCTTATGTAAGCGCGCCCTTTCGTCCATGATCATTGACTTACTTGACTTAATCGGTTGGCTTTCGCCTGACGCGGTCATTCCGCATCTTCACAGAGGTGTGCCGTCCTAGTAGTCAGCCGTGCCCATTTTTCACGGTCTTCAGCCACAATTTGAACACATTCCATCCAGCTGTCACTATTCCATTTCCTGCGAAACGAAACATCGCGCCTGAACTGTCTTTCGATGCCGAGTGACTTTAAATCCTCTTAAACCACATCCGTCCAGAACTTTCGCCTACGCCCAGGTGGCCGTTTCCAGACAGGATTTGGAAGCATTTTTAAAGCGTGTTGTACGAGACGATCCGGCGTTCTTCTTAGTATATGCCCGAGCAGTCGAAGTCGACTTTCCATTGCTGCTTGAGATGGCGTTAGGAGATGCTGGCACCTCCCTCGTGTCAAGCGTTGATGTACTGCGTCGATTTCCTTGTAAAGGTCTTCGTTATGGCATACACGCGGCCAGAAATATCCAAGCAAACGCCTAAAAGCTTACTCTCCGTGCAAGCCAACGTTTCCATCTGCGTTTTCGGAGCTGCCCACGTCTTCGATCCGTACATCATGATAGGGCGAATAGCGGTTAGGTAGACGCGCAACTTGACTTCCTTCGCGATGGTGGTAGACCACAAACACTTGGTTAGAGAATTGAATGCAGACGTAGCTTTCGCACATCGTTGTCGAATATCCGCTGCATAACTACCATCGTTCTTCAGCAAACAGCCCAAATAACAGAAATCGTCCACCAGTTCGATACGTTTTCCGTCCACACAAACTCCAGTTGGAGGCCTCTGAGAGACCCACATCTGCTTGCATTTGTCGGGACGAAGACGAAGTCCATAGGCTGCGGCACACTTCGAAACGAGGTTCACAATCCTTCGCAATTTGCGTTGTTTTCAGCGAATAACACAATGTCGTCGGCGTACTCCAGGTCGACAAGAGAGCGTCCTGATGGTGTTAGGATCACATCCGCAGGAAACTGTTCTGCAACTCTACGCATGATGTCATCAACGGCGAAGTTGAAAAGAAAAGGTCCTGCAACGGCTCCTTGCCTTACTCCTGTTTTCACCTCGAAAGCTGACGTAAATCCGACAGGTGTACGAACTGCTGCTGTTGTTCCTTTGTTCATGTCCTCGATTAACCGAACATACTTTTCCGGGACTCCATCTGCTCGCAGAGCATTGAGCAATCGATCACGATGAGGAGAGTCGAACGCGGCTTCAAAGTCCAGAAAAGCAAGCTGTAATGGCTTCGAAAACCGCTGCCACGATTCAATTACTCTTCTCACGACGAACACTTGGTCGATGGTCGATCTTCCAGGTCGAAAACCGGCTTGCTCATCTCTGGTCGTTCCTTCACGATGTTTGATAAGTCGCTCGAGAATGATACGTTCTAAAACCTTGTACATGACACGAAGTAGAGAGATTCCTCTGTAGTTCTTAGGATCCGTGACGGATAGCTTCTTGTGAAGAGGTACGATGATCGCATGTCTCCATGAATCGGGTATCCTTTCGCTCATCCATATGGCACGGATGGTGTTGGTCATTTCACGAATCCCAGACGGAGGAAGAGCTTTCAGCATTTCAGCAGTGATGTTGTCATCTCCACCTGCCTTTCCATTCTTCATTTTCCGGACACAATCCAAAACTTCAGACTCAGTCGGCGGTTCCTCACTGACATCGTAATGTGCTCTCTGAACATGCGGGAGCTCAGATACTGATGGCGCTGGACGATTCAGTAGTGAACTGAAGTAATCCTTCCATATTGGCAGCGTCGCATCACCAACTGCAACTCCATTGGTAGTGTTCAAGACAGGAGAACATCTCTTCATCTTCCCGCTATACTGTCGCAGCAACGTGTAGGCTTTCTTCGGATTCTTCTCCTCCCAAGCCTTCTCGAACTCCTTAGCTCTACACGTCCACTCTCGTTCGCTGTCACTTTGAAGCTGCCGACGCAACTTCCTCCTCAGACGCTTCTCCTCCACGAAGTTTCCTGCAGTTCGGAGAGCACATACTCTGTTGTAGGTAGATGTTGTTTCTTCTGAGACGTAGGCGAACTTCTTCTTAGGCTGTACAACCGGGAGTGCCTCTTTCGAAGCGTCCTGGATGCACTTGACAAAAGAATCCGCGTCGCAAAGTTTCTTCTTAGTCCGTACTCCTATGTGAATAGAAACGCGTTGTCGGAAATTCCTTCTGCACTCTTCATCTCTGAGACTTGTCATGTCAATCCTCTGGAGAGGCTGAGCCCCTCGCTTCCTCTTATGAATCCTCGCAGTGAAGTTCAACAGAACAGGACGGTGATCCGAATCGAATGCGACATCCCACACAGCTCTAGATCTTCGAATGTCCGATACTGGAATATTCCTCGTCAGGACATAGTCAAGCTGTAGTTTCAAAGTTGTCATCTTCCGCTTCCGCTGCTCTTCTGGAGATAGCCGGGTTGGTCCCTGCCACGTAAGCTGATGGCGGCGATGATTCCTCTTGAATGTCGATGCAATAATCAGACCACTGCGTTCACAAGAGTCGACAAGGCGGTAGCCATTGTCCGATGTTTGCTCCACTGGGTAGAACCATTTACCGAGTACTTCGGATTCCTGATCAAGTCCCATCTTCGCATTTGCGTCAATCCCCACGACAACAGCATGTTGACAAGGTATCCTGGCCAGCAACGTATTGAGTTCCTCATAAAACGCATCCTTCGAATTGTCTTCGGCGGTTTCAGTGGGCGCATGAGCACTCACTATCCACAGATTGAATCCTCTGTGATCCCGCAGTCGTACGAATGCATTCCGACACGACGTTGAGCCGAACTCCTTGACCATACCATTGAAATCCTTCCTTACAGCTATTGCACAGCCTCCCACTCTCCTATCGTCAGCGTTACCGCAGTAGATGGTGTACTCTCCGACGCTGATGACGGGTCTATCCTTGAGGCGGGTTTCCTGCAAAGCAGCAAACGGTGCATGAAAATAGCTCAGAAGTCTGGATAGCGCAGTTTTTTGGATATCACTCGACAGCGATCGACAGTTCAGGGTGGCGAAATTGTGGCTTGTGGCCAAAGACTCCATGACTCCCTAGGTACGGATCCTAAGGTGTTATGGACCAGAGGCCTTAGTGTGCCGGACGGCGACACCTTTATGCAATGTGCGGGATACTTTCGCGATATAGTTGTGCACGCTATATCGCTCGAACGTTCCCTGTGTACACTCAAACGTCTGCTGGGTTCAGTAGAAGCAGGGGCACCAACGATCAGGTACCAACAGACTTGTATACACACCCCCTCCATGATCATAACATGTACAATCTCTCTATTGAACGATATTTGATCTCAGATTTAGGTCGGTGCATCACAGGGTGCTCTACGGTTCTTAAATTGCACTTTTCGATACCGCTTATAAGTTGGAAAAATGTTTGTAACTTCGTTCAGAGAAGCGTAGCACAGCTCTAAAGGTCAAATTCGGATTTTTCGTCAAAAACTGTTTCTGAAAAGTTGCATTTCTTTCGGATGGTCTTTTTACCCAAATGACCGTACCTTAAAAGCCGCTGCGGCAATCGTCGCCCGTTGAGCTACGGCGAAACCAGGTTTAGAATGCTAAGAAACGAGGAGAAAGTTGACAACTGACTTCTTTGTACAAGAGAATGCGTGTAAAATTTCCAAATCGGCAGTGTACTATAGACTAATCCACCTTATCTCGACGGATTAGATCACTAGCTCATGAAACCGTCCATTTGCGAATTTGACCCTTTCGTAGAAACGCCTTCACCCAAATTTACTTCTAACTTTCTGATTTTGATAAATCTCGGCTCAGGTCGTAACTGCCACGCGCTAATGGTACTACCCATCTTTTCGTATGAAAGTGCGGTTTCCCTTTAAAAAGTAAGTGCATGTGGCGTGGCTCTACTGAGTATGCTCAGAACCAGGGTGAGAACGGTGCTAGCGCTTGGTGGCTGGGTGGAAGTGAGCTTGCCTGAAAACGGTAACGCTTGCTGTTACACTTTCATACATGCAACAAGAAATATTGAGTTGCCGGAAATCAATGGAACGCTACCCTTCTTCTCCTCCGCTTTTCGAACCAGAAACTGCAATTTTTTCACCATCATGATAAGCTTGACCCAGGGGAGCGAGGTTGAATACATGCCATCTTGGGCGAATTACTCTGTCCATATCTGACAATTTTCTCTCTGGAAAGTGGTCTTCAATCGTCATCGTGCGCGCTGGAAATCTGTTTAATTTTTTGTGTTTAAACAAGTGGGACTGGGTTATGTCATTCAGGAAGTTTGAGACTCTAAAACGTTATGCAAATTGTGGCATAACCACCTTTAACCCATTCACGACCGCGTGTCCCACCGGTGGGACACGCGTTGACTACCACTTCGGACCGCGTGTTCCACCGTTGGGACACTGTTTTTAAAAATCGATTTCTCCACCGCATGAATGAATTTTTAAACCTACTCATGATCAATGTATTAACCTATTCGAGAGTCGACTATAAACTTCGTGGTCCGCTGGCAGCTTCACCACTACAATACTTCTGACCCTTCGAATGCAGCGAGGTCGAAAGCCGCAATTATGAGTACAGATCGTATTTTTACAAGCGATCAATGGCGAATTTTTACTTTTTCTTATTACTCGAGGAACAATCCTTGCTTCTAAAAGTGCTCAGATCGTATAGCACTATTTAATATATCACAGAAATATGATTACTGATACTACGCACCATTCCCGCGTTGAAAATCGGCTTTTCTTTCGCGCGTATTTTATTCACAGCAATTTTTCCATACAAAAATCACCAATATAGAGACGCTTGGTCTATTTTGGAAGGCCTGCTAGGTTATGGTTGGTGTACCATGGCCGGGACTCCATCTTCGGTGAAAACTACCTTGGAGAGGAGTGGAATAGAAAATGGGGACGTGCCAGAGCAGAAACTAGTCAATTTGTAATAATAGAACTATTTTATACGTCTAAATGTAAAAGAAACAAACGCTCAAGAAGGTTTTTAACGAAAAATCTAACCCTAGAAGGCACCGAACCGGAGAGGTGAGTGGGTGGCAGAGAAAAAAATGGGCGAAGTTATAAAAAAAGTCATTTCCATCAGCATTCCCAATCAATATGAAAATTGAGGAGCAGTTTCTACGTCTAAATGCCAAAAAGAATGCTAACAACGTTTACTACAAGAAAAACTCCTGTCGGAATGCGATAGGCCGCAAGAGCGAGGGGGGAAGCTAACGCAAAAATTAGTGCAAATCTGAAAATTTTATTTCTCTAAGCATTTCCTGTCAACTGAAGAGCAGAAGAATGTCTATTATGGTAATCTACGAAAATTACTGTTTCAGAGCGCTAAAATTCAACGAACTCACGTGATTTTGAGGATGGTCTTATCCACACAGTTAAAATTTAAGGAGGCCGTTTCTCTCAAAGGAAAGAGTTTTGGAAGCTCAAACTTTGGCATCATGATTCCGATGTGAACAGTCATACGTTGAGCAAAAAAATGAAAATCGATTTTTCGGTGGCGTGCCATTCGAGCAAAAGTGGCCCACCGGTGGGACACTGTATACGGTGACCCAATATTGCACGCGGTCCGAACGTGCAACCACCCAAAATTAGGCGTGGTCGTGAATGGGTTAAGTGGCTGTAAGGTCGATCATCTAGCATTCTTTTGTTGATCGTTTAGCACTTTTTGTAGGGTGTTTGTGCGACAGTTGAGAAACTTTGAAAGCGATTATGTCGCGAACACCGAATACAGAAAAACTGGAAATAAACATGACTCGGACATCAGATTTGGGGGCGCTTTCGGGTTTCCAATCTAGAGCAATATCCCACTAGTCCAATGCGCATTTATGAAGTTTTGTCTTGTATGAAGTCCCCTTATGAACTCCAGTCGACTGAATGGGCGACCATGAGCTACAATATTTGTGGCGTATGCGGTGCCGCAATCAGCGCATATTTTGTCGCGAAGAAACTACCACATCAGGGTTAGGCTAACGCTACGATGATCACAGAGGAGGCCGCAGCTCTGGGCGAGGGGAAGGGTGGAGGCCGCATGTCCTTCGCCGTCTACCACTCAAAAAGTAGTGACTTTTACTGGGATGCGGAGTAAGAATATATCCACTGAATCATCGAATTCCGCTTAGTTTCATACTCATTTGAAAGTCACTCTCAAGACCCACCTGGGGATGCATGAATTTTTAAGCTTGAGGAAGGGGGCCGCTCCTTTTACGGACTGGTTACAGCGCCATGTCCGCGGTCTCTCATTTGACTGATATCAGCGGACCCTTTGAGGCTTGTACCATTTTTTAAATGACGGCTTTCCGCAGTGTTTTAGGGCGGAATCGTGCCTGGAAGAGACACAACCTTGTTTTCTAACAAGCGCACATTCTTTATCTTTCTCATTTTTTCGGTTTTAAACAAGGCCAACTTGTTATGATGATAGTATGATAATGTGTGAGTGTGAACTATGCTCTTCAATCACCATCACCACCATCATCTTCTCCTGATCTTCGGTGTCATCTAATTTCACTATTTTCATGCTATCTCAGGCGGCGACGGTAAGTACTACTTTTATGTAGCACTACATATCGTTGACGGCTACTGAGCGCGGCGACAATCACACTAACTCATGTTGTTAAATATTATAAACTTCTGTAGTTGCCGCGCTCGGTGGTTGGCTTCGTAGCTCGAGCTTGTGTGCAGTGTGATGTTAACAGAGCATGTGGTCTTCTTCTGTCCAACTTTGTCTTGATTTCAATGTTGTGAGATTTCTGGAAGCAAACGCGATTGTGTTGTTACGCTTGATGTGGGTTATCGAATGAATGGCTTCAATTACGCAATCGATTTCATAAATTCCGTGAAATATCCGGGTGGGCCGACGGTTCATGTCTTGGACTCTAGCCTTACCCGATTCTTTCACGGAACAGATGGAACAATGTGTAACCTTTCTTTTAGTGACGCGCGGATCTTGAACCAACAATATGAACAGTGGCAGACAGGTCAAGAGAAGGTTTAGAGTTGTACCAAAGCAATATCTCAAGCCCTTTGTTTTCAAAAGTGCTGTTTCGTAGAGTCAGTGTCCGCGTTGAAATTTGTCCCTCATTTGTTTGCCGTTTCTTAGCTCTTGTCCACCTTCAAACTGACTCAAATCAGTTTTTTTTTCAAAGTTTCCTCATTCTGACATCAATAGAGGCGTTTGCACTGTCGTCGATTGACGCGTCCTCCCATCATTGATCAGCACCTAGCTTGGATGAAAGTTCACACAACTTTGAAACGAGTTGGAGATCGAATCGCCGGATGGAAAAGATGTGAGAGCGGCTGCAAGAAAAACGGCTCATTCGAGTCGTTGACAATATGATATTCACCTGGTGTTCTGTTGACAACGGCAAGAACATTTTCATGAATCGCAAATGACGTGAACGTGTTGTTCGGATTTGCTTTACTCTAGTGGCACCCACAGCAGTATCTCGGTTGAGAGGGCGTCCCTTCCCACCAGATCCCAGCTATGGGGTAAGTATGTAAATATGTAACCTCCACAACGGAAGACATGGTTCTGCAGTAGCAAACACCTCTGTTGTAGCCAGAATTGTTGATACAGCATGCGGAACTTATCAATGATCATCTTTCACTACGAAAGTTGTGACGGTTCTTGTCCACCCACGGCGGTAAAAAAAGATGCAAACTCTACATTCGAGACGAACCAAGACGAGCGAAAGTCAAATCCGATCTACGGATCTCTCGCCTCTTCCAGTGGTGGTGACCACTGGGCGCTGAAATCAAACTCTTGACTGATTAAAGGCAGCGTACACGCTCAAAAATGCTATGGATTTTATGGTATTAATCGAAGGCTTGGAGCTGTAAGCATTTAGAGTTGACAAAAATTTCGAAAAAAAAATTGAGAAGAAATAACGGTTTGTTTCCAAATTTGATTGGAAGGGGACAACATACTCGCAAAGGTACACACGCTCAAATGTGATTGGAATATCGATGCGAACCCTTTCGAGTAGTCTGTTACAGAAAGTTTACACCGTCTGGAGCTCCAAAAACGAGCCAATACGACCACATTCGAGTCATTTTGAGCAGCGAGGTGTGGAACTCCGTTCACTTTTCCTTAGAACCCATTCTTCTCATACAAGTTTATTGCTCAAAAACCGGTAGCTCGTTCATACGCTTACAACGGCGTAGGCGACTTAGTATAGGTCATATGAGTTGATTGACGTTGTTGTCTCAACCACTTTTGTGAGCGTGTATGCTGCCTTAAAGGCAGTTTTCACGATAATCTTCAATTCTGATATTTTTCGCTATATTGATTAAGTGGCCCCTGGGTAGAACTAAAATGACGTAGAAATTGAGAAAAACGCACCAGAAGTACACGAAATCCTTAAGTATCACCCCGCCTCTTAAGTATCAAAGGAAGTGTTTGTTGTGACAATGAAATCTTTTGTAGACCCGGCCTTTGCAATTCTCTACTCTCTATTGCTCCGTTCTCTCCTTAGGGCCCTTACTAATCCTGCTTTGCATAAAATGTTCTTCTATTTTTGATAGACCCAATTTTCCACCGGTGACAACCGCCACAAGCATGTTTATCCAATCGGACAACTAGTCCATGTTATAGAAGAGTGTCACTGAAATGCGACGTTTTAACGCGTTTCTCGCGATTTCTTCTTAATTTTGGTAACACTTTGAGACTAACGCATCGTTTTATGTGTAGAACTCGGGTACAAAAATCATCGTGAACACTGCCTTAAGCAGTCCAGTTTTCGCGGCGTAAGCCTTTTTGACGAGGAGAAGAGCGGATGTGTCCTGTTGGAGCACTTTTGCGGACACTCAAGATCACATGTTGATGGAAATCAGTATATTCAATTCCGTCAACGTCAAAAAGGGATCAGTTCTTGTCGTTTTGGATGATATGGTTTGCATTGAAAGCCGTTCAGGCCCGATGAACAACGGCATTATGTTCTTCGAGAGTTCATACGCATACAGAGAAGACACATAAAACACTAATCATTGGAATTCGACGAGTTAACCTCCAACTGCGCCAAAAAGGCGTTTCTTTTTTTGGGAGGCGAAATGCCCTGTTGAGAACACTAGGATTTGTTATATCATTTGTGGTAGGAGGCGAGACTAACTCCTGCCAGGACAATTCTGATCGTTGTGCTGCACGAACTTCAGCGACGGGCTGTAGTGCATATATCAATTTTCACTTTGTGTGAACCCCACTGCCAGTCAGCCAGCAAGAGCACATACCTCGTTTGCAATCCCTGTACCGCTGATTTCAATATCGGTGACTCAAGAACTTTCTCGTATGTTGACTCCTGCCAGGCCTCCAGACGGGCTCGAGAAGAACATGTATTTTTATGTCGCTTGATGCGCATGCAACACTACATAAATCCTTCTAATGTCTGCCCGAAAGGCACTGTCCGCTCGCGCGGTCGGCGTGCCTATCGAGAGGAGGCATTTTGCGGACTTTAGAATCGCTTAACAGGAATATTGGACGCTTAGTAAATAATATCATAGTCAGCCGTTTACCGCCGTGAGAGTGCTGGTCGGGAAAGTCTCCTCGCGGCGGTCGCGCCATACGCGCACCGACCTGTGAGCAGACAGTCTTATTCGGACAGACTTTATGTAGTGTGTGTTGCCTTCTACGCAGTTCATCTGATATGCTGGGGCTGCGCGTAGTTATTCCCATTCGTAGCCGATTCTACTTTAGGCAAAGTATTTTACACTTCCGTGATGGTATCTTCTCAAAATCCATTTCCATCTGCGATGTTACTCGTTCAAGAAATACCCTGGAACCAGGCAGCTTTGAAGTTTCGAAAAACAAGGTTGCAATGAGTAACCCTCACAAAAAGTGAAATATTCGATAGAATAGTATAAGCACGAGTGTCCCAGTTATACAACTTCTGGTATTACTTTACATGTGCCTTCTCTTAACCGTGGTCTGTCAGGGTTGTGATTGTGTAGCGGATCTTAGCCGTACTTTGAAGACTCCTAAACGATTTTTGGAACTAACCCAGAAGTTTTGAGAATTGGAAATGATTGAAATCAATGCATGATGTTTGGCCCTTGGCACGCTGTCTGCATGCGTCCTGCTCGTCTCTGTTTTCGTCCTGATCCGACCGCCATTTGACCGCCGCCGCTATGTTGGCGCCGGCTGGTTAAGCCGCAGAGAGAAGAGGAGTGAAGAGGACAAGCTGGCCTCCCGTAGAGGGGTGGCCAGTGTGCACCTTACTGCCATACTGTCTATCACCCTTGTTTTTTGCAGTATTTCCTTTGCTCAGAACGCCTCGCATTTCTATCGCTAGCATTTCTGCACACAGCCATTCATTCGTCTCCCATTTCCCGGTAACCCACGAGCAATTTATAGTTCTTTTATTTTTCAACGGCTGGTCTCACCACCGACACACGCTTTCGTGGCCACCGTCGAGTTTCGCCTTCCATAGCCGTATTTAGTGCTAGTGTTTTCCTTTCGATTTTTTAGTCCATCCATGTATTCAGTTGATCGGGATTTGTAGTTAACTGCAGTGTTTTCTGATTTTTATTTTAATGCCAATGTCTCTCTTTCTCAAACCAACCTCGGTTCAACGTCGAGTTCGTGGCGGTTTTGTGAAACTATTCAGTTGCGATTTGCTGTCAGCGGTTATCCCCTGTTGTGTGCTATCTACACGGCACTGTTCCTAAATGTGCTCCAAAAATCAAGCGTTATGTCAATCTGCCAATGGATGCAGTGTTGAAGGATATTCCAACAAAACACACTCGTTCGCTTCAAACTGAATGCATAACAAAAGATAATGCAGCTCATGTTGAGATATTCTGCGATCCGGACGAGGTTGACTCAGCATACACTTCCAGTGAGAGCAACTCATTGCAATGCACCACTTAAAGACAGCATACACGCTCGCAAACATGGTCAAGATATCAGCATAAATAGACCCGCACGGCCCCTACCATGTCGTCAACGACGTTTGAAGCGCTGAAAACCATCCAGGATGACAGTATTTGACCATCCCTGTCACGCACGCCCGTATTTTCACAGCCCTTCGAGTAACAGAATGAAAAGTTAAACTTGAGAAAACATGTGATAATTGAGAGTGATAGCACTATCAAAAGGGAGTGCACGAGAGAAACAGCTCGATTTACCTGGATATTACCTGTTTGTGCACTGATGAAATCAAAAGCCATCCAGAGTAGAGCGGCATTCTCGAAAGTGGATGAGAGTTTGAGGGTGTTTAGACAGGTAATATCCAGATAAATCGAGCTGTTTGTCTCGTGCACTCCCATTCGATACTGCTATCACTCCCAATTATCACATGTTTTCTCAAGTATAACTTTTCATTCTGTTACTCGAAGGGGTGTGAAAATACGGGCGTGCGTGACAGGGATGGTCAAATACTGTCATCCTGGATGGTTTTCAGCTCTTCAAACGTTGTTGACGACGTGATAGGGGCCGTGCGGGCCTATTTATGCTGATATCTTGACTATGTTTGCGAGCGTGTATGCTGCCTTTAAGCCCCAAACCGTTTTCACTTAAATGTTCAATAAATTCCCGCTCAGCTTCTCGGTGGTGCAATGCGATATGGTGCTTCCCCGCAAGGTCAGAATGCTGGTCCAGGCTCGGAGCCGATCGTTTCGCGATGACCTCAGCAACTTGTGTCAACTGCGGTCACTATTATTCAATAGTTTTAGCGTTGATAAATCCGGCCTCGAAATTTCAACGGAAAATAATGTGTTGTAGAAATAATTTTGTTGTAAGGATCATTGGAAGGAAAAAAAAGGTGGTATGCTTGAACCTCTGAGGTTACCTATGAAGTGTATCAGACATTATTGCGGGCATACCACAGTATCATCGATGTTTGAATAATCTACTGTGATAGTTTCAGGTGTTAAAACCCGGAAGGATTCGGAAGAAGGAAAGCGACTTAGAGAGGCGAAGGGGCGCCATTGGATGCGTTAAGGCTAGTAGACAACGTGACAGCGTGCTTCCACATCTTTGACAAGGTCGCACCCTGTCGCGGCTGACAAAACCGTATCTAATTCGCAGAGACACGACATCCACTAGCATTAGAGCCGTCCACTAGCTGCTCTTCGCTCCTCCTCGTTTTTTCCTGTCTGTCCTCGCTTTTACACCAAAAGACCATCACCAATTTCAGCAACCGACCAAGAATTGCGATCGCATGAGCCGCTGTGATTGTCGTATTGGCTGCACATACGCGAAATGAATAATGATGGAGATCCATTGTTCGATCTGCTGGTGGTCGAACCTTGACCTGCAGCAATTAGGAAATCGAAAAAAAATCAATCGGATGTGGAGTCTTGGACTTACGTAGCATCGCGACCGCGCTCTACCTTCTCATCAGAAGCCCCATCAGCACGCGTTTCGTACGTATATTCTCATTAATATCTGACAAACAAAGGTTGCATGTCAAGCCCGATTTCCCCATGGGAGCGCACAAAATATCTTCTGTGGTGAGTAGCAAATGAGTCGCCGGCTTACCAGCCATTTCTTAGGAAGAATTATAGAGAAAAGGTTGATAACCCGCCTATAAAGTCTGCGCACAAGCTCGGCATGTAGTCTCTGAGCAGCATGTTTCTCAATGCATACACTGCATACCATAATGTTAACTTATGCTTTCTGCCTTCGGGGTTCTTAGGTGGACAGATTTATTATATCGGTCTGAGCGTTTTGACGGAGATCGTCGTCTTCAGAGGTTCAGAAAGCAGTGCAAGGTTAGAGTGTGCTGTCTAGACCACCAAACACTTCCACAGCTCTAGCGTTTCCGATAGCCTCTCAAGTTAGGAAAGCGAAAGCCCAGTCAAATAGATCCAGCAACTCACACACATATCTACCAATGAGCAGCGTCACGTCTGCTTTTAACTAAATACCAGTAACAAGTGGATGTTGCTGTGCGTTGTGCCATGTGATAGTAGAGTTCGCGCAATCATTTTAGTCTGATGAATGAACGGGGCTGCGGTGGTAGATCACATCGCGCGAATCGAAACCCCATCCTCTCAGACGTTCGCTGTTGTCTACAGGACGTCGATCCGCCTAGAACGAGTCACCGCTGGCGAACAGGCAGCTCTACGCGGGGTCGTCCCGGTGTGCTGTTGAGCAGGGGGCGACGGGCTGTTAAACAGCCCATCGACCGGCAATCCCGCCGAGTGCCTTAAATCGACGCAAACCGAGTTTTTGTCCACAGGACGTCAATTCGGGATGTCTACGGCTGCGCAGGTCGATGGGCTGTTCTACAGAACATTCGCGGGAGGGGCGGTGGCAGCGCCCATCATTCGATGTATCACGAAGATCGTGTCGTCCAAGCTCTCATTTTCGGTTATATTAGATTTGCATTTCGTTTTATTTTTTGATGATGCTGTAGACTTCTATGGTAATTTTTCTCTTTTCTTAGTTATAAGAGATCTGTGATTCGTTTTTTAATAGCGTCTTCCCGTGGAAGGGGCGCTGGTGGCATGCCGAGAGATGCACCTCGCGGAGTTCCCCGTGATGGACCCGAAGGTTTCCGTGGTTTACGGAGTTTTCAGCAAGTGCCTTCGTAGGCAGATTTTGATTTTTTCCATCCCTTTATGTGTGTCATTTGCGTCATTTTTAGTTGTTTGTCAGGAATCTCTGATCATTCGGGGGTGTTCATTTACCCTGATTCCCATCCATGTTGTCCACCATGGAATTTTTGAGGTGTTTTTTATTTTTCTCCGGATACTGCGATAAACATGTACTGCTGAACACGAATCTGGTGTTCGCTTGTCGGAATTTATAGGTTTACTGTAGGATACGGTAGGTAACATGTTATTCAGGAGGCAGAACTTAATAGTTTGAAAACAGACAAATGGACATAGAATTCGTATTCAGCACCCCAAAAAAACTCCCACATGGAAACTTTGAGACAAATCTGTGACATTGATCGAACTACCGTATAGCTGTACAATTTCGAAAAAAATTTCGAACGAATGCAATTTGAAAAAAATTCGTTCGACGAAATTTCGAACGAACGAAAATTGAAAAATAATCGTTCGACGAAATTTTGAAAGAACGGAATTTGAAAAAATTACGTTCGACGAATTTTCGAACAAACGAAAAAAATATCGAAAATTTTTTCAAAAAATTCGTTCGTGTACAACTATACCGTATACCCAACGTAATCTATCGTAAGCTGTCAAAAATCCATAAACTGACATCAGATCCGTGTTGAGCACTTCAAATAAACCCCAAAAGAACGATTTGAGCCACATCTTTTGTCACATTCCAGAAATCGTCGAAAGTCGATTTTGCCGTCAAATTTTTCTGCCGGTGGGAAGCTTTGAACAAATTTAGTCGAAATTAGGAAAAACCACAGGTAAACCTCAGATTCGTGATCAGCACCACAAATCACCCCCAGGTTGAATTTTAAGTCAAATCTGGAGAAAAAATTTTTTCAACGCTTTCTGTACCCCGTGCCTTGATATAATTGAACGCTGAACCGAAAATCCATACAAGTCAAGAACGGCTTCAGTCTGCACATAGCTCGGAGAATGCGCTTTCACCCGAACTTTACCTTGGGGGGCTGTTTCGGGCCCTGAACACGATGATGAGGTCTGTTTCCGGATTTTCATAAAATTAATGCGCTTTTTCGAGGGTACAATAGGTACGAAAATCGGAGAAAAAAATCTGCTATAACGTTTTCCAGGGTGACTCTAGGCAGCTGCAAAGGGCATTTTGACTCTATGTCCGAAACTGGCTCTAAAAAAGTACATTTCATTTGGAATGGTTTGTATAACTTATAGTAGTTCATTTGGAAGCAGTAGAGTGTTGTCCGCATAAGGACATCATTATTAAAATAATGTAACGTCGGTATAGATCCTAATGAGACCTTGCGTTTACTCTCGAAGGTTGGCGCAAACTCGGTGTCATATGCTATTACGTAGGTGCACCGAGTTTGCGCCAACCTCCAAAGAGAAACGAAAAGTCTCATTAGGATCCACGCCAATGTTAGTTTTTCTCTAGAAAATTTGATTGAGAGGGTCCAATTTCTCTGTTCCGCTTAGATTAGAACTGAAATAAGGAAAATCGGGCCTCATCATCAAGTTTCGAAAGAAGGCATACCGCTGTTTAAAGGCAGCATACACGCTCACAAACGTGGTCGAGATAACAGCATAAATAGGACCGCACGGCCCCTACCATGTCGTCAAATACTTTTGAAGCGCCAAAAACCATCCAGGATGGCAATATCCTCTGGTTCCGAGCCGGATTTACTCTGTTCTCTCGCTCGCTTGTGCGGAGCGAAGGTAGAGACAGCGAGAAATTGTGGGGAGAAGGAGACGCAGCGTACGCACGCAGACGCACGCGACGAACGGAAATAAATCACACTCGGAAACAGGATATACTTGGCAATTTTTGAGCAATCTTGCCTTCCACGCCAGTGTTTTCCCACCCATTCGAGTACGAGAATGAGAAAAGAAACTTGAGAAAACATGTGATAAGTTAGAGTGATAGCATTACCAAATTGGAATGCACGAGAGAAACAACATTTCAAAAAGTCAGCCAAAGTAGAGCGGCATTCTCAAAAATGGGCGAGAGTTAATCGGTATGCATACATGTTACATTCAAGCAAATCAAGCTATTTCTCTCGTGCGCTCCCATGAGATAGTGCTATCACTCTATCTTATCACATGTTTTCTCAAGTTTCATTTCTAATTCTTGTACTCGAACGGGTGGGAAATACAGACATGGAAGGCAAGATTGCTCAAACATTGTCACATATTGTCATCCTGGATGGTTTTTGACGCTTCAAACGTCGTAGACGTTCATGGTAGGAGCCGTGCGGTCCTATTTATGCTGTTACCTCCACCATGTTTGTGAGTGTGAATGCTGCCCTTAAGGGGTGACGTCATAAAGTGGTTGATGCTTCACTGGGATGGTAATATCAGGTCTACAGGGTGTTGATAGGATGTGAACGCGGAATCGGGGATGGAGATCCTCCTCCGATGGGATGTCTACAGCAAAAGCGTTCCCGCGGATAGGTTGTCTACGGCACGAAGGAGGGGGGCGACGGGCAGTTCTCGAGGGGCGATCCATGCCCCTTTTGGATGTCTACAGGGAGCATTGCGTGAGGTGACATCTCATTCGTGTCCTGTGGACAACAGCGAACGTCTGAGCTCCTGTGAGGCCGCCAACCCCGCACAGCCAGCCGCCTGGTCCATGCGTCAGACTAAAATGGAAACGGAAACCATAAATGGTGGGCACATACACTGGCCGTATTTAAGAGTCCGCAATATGGTACGAACGGCAAGAGGTCATTATGTAGTCGAAGATGAGCTCTCAAAGCGGGTGTTCATTGTGGGGTTCTTCGCATATATCCAGAAAGCTTCCTGAGCCTTTCGCGCTGAAATATCCGTCTCAACTGCCAAAATATCGCACTTCACTTCAAAGTCATCACCGTTGTGATCTTCGATTCTGTGCTTACCCAATGGTGTTGTAATGACGCTACGTCTTTTACCTCCAATATGTTCTTTCATACGTGTACCAAACATTCTTCCTGTCTTACCAATATAGATAACGTGACATGCTAGGCATTCGATCTGGTAGATTACTCCTACTTTCGAGCAGTCTCCAGCTTTACTATTTTGGCAAACAACACAGTTTTCTGACACGCACTCCACATCGTATAATCTATTATATTCCTCACTAGCTGCCGTTTGATACTGTCATCAGGTACATTTACAAGGACAACCTCATTGTTCAGGTGTACACATATTATGCTGCTCTGTATTGCAGCACTGACCTGGTCAGAAACAAAAGGTATGCACAACGGGATCCTGTTTAGATGTAAGGGCTCTCTCGGTGTCACATGATGCCTCCTATGTCGCTTGAGTTGTACCTTGTAGCCAGTGTTGATAGCTACAAGCGAGGCTAATCGTCTTGATTCTTGGCGCTCACATTCGCCGGTCCACATCTCCGTCGCTGTACGGAGCATGTTACGCACAACCGCGCGTTTCATGACAGTAGGGTGAGTTGATGCTTAATGAATCAGGATGTTTCTTACAGCTTGGTTTTCGGAACCATTTCACTTGGACGTTCCACTCTATAGACGTTTATTCACGTATTGAGGAATTCAAGTCACCCATTTCTCGGAGCCTGTCGTGTCAGCCTAATCTACTGTGCCTGCTCGTTTAGTATTTGGAAACACTCATTCATTTTGGATTGAGCTGAACTTATAACACAGCAGTCGTCGATGTACCTGCAGTAAATAATGGATGACGAGCGAGGACCGGGTCTTCTATTCTACCTATGAAGCAAACTGCGAATACCGATGCAAGCCGCTGTCCCATGGCTAGGCCTCCTATTTGTGGGTAGTAAACACCTGATCATCTAAACATGTTGCAACACGAGCACTTCTTGATCAACGTCATTATTTGCTGTTTGCCTATACCAACGTCCAGAATGACCAGCCTCTACAGGCTTTATCTGAGATGCTCGATAGGTATATACGCTCAGTTAACACCTTCGGAGCTCGGCAAGCATCAAAGTAAGACCTTGATCAAGGGGTGCTTGTGTTCTAACATATTCAGACGGTCATGTGCTTACTACCCACAAATAAGATGCTAGCCATGGGACAGCGTCTGGCACCGGTATTGGCAGTTTGCTTAATGGGTAGAATAGAAGAGCCGGTCTTCACTCGTCATCCATTATTTACTGCAGGTACATCGATGACTGTTGTGTCATAACTTCAACATAATCCGAAATGGATGAGTGTTTCCGAGTACTGGCACCGCACATTAGGCTAACACGAGAGGCTCCGAGAAATGGGTGGCTTGCTTTTTTCAACACGCACATGAACCTTTCTAGAGGCATCGTTGAAGTGAAATAGTACAGAAAACCAAGCTTTAAGAAATATCCTGATTCATTCAACATCAGCTCACTCTACTGCCATGAAACTGTGTGTTCGTAAGATGTTCCGTACCGCGACGGAGATGTGCACCGGCGAAAGTGCGGGCCAAGAATCCAGGCGATTAGCCTCACCTGTAGCTATCAACAACGGCTACGATGCACCACTCAACCGACATAGAAGGCACCATGTAACACCGAGAGAGCTCTCACATCAAAACAAGATTCCGTTATGCATACCTTTTGTTTCTGACCAGGTTAGTGCTGCCATGCAGCGCAGCGTAGTACCTGTTCACCTGGAGGATGATTTTACTCTTGTAAGCATACCTAATCTCAGTATCAAACGTCAGTTAATGAGAAATAGATTTTGCGATGTGTCCGAAAACTGTGCTCTCTGCAAAAATGGTAGGGCTGGAGACTGCTCGAAAGTAGGTGTAATCTACCAGATCTAATCTTAGCATGTCACGCTACCTATATTGATGAGACAGGAATAATGCTTGGTACACGTGCGAAAGAACATTTAGCCGGTAAAAGGCGTAGCGTTATTACAGCGCCTTTGGGCGATTACAGAACTGGAGATCACAGCGGTGACGATTTTGGAGTGAAGTGCGACATTTGGCTGTGGAGGCGGATATTTCAGCGCGAAAGGCTGGAAATACTCTGGATGTACGCAAAGAAACCCAGAAAGAACAGCCGTTTCGAGAGCGCATCCTTGACCAATGAGCTCTTGCGATTCGTACTGATGAATAAGAGATGGTATGCGTCGGGAATTGATCGTGGGCGTCTGGTCAATGCAGCATTATGTTGCGGGACTGGGGGCATCATCCAGTCGTTCACGCATTCTATTCGCCCAATACTCGTCTGAGAAATGGTCTGGCATTGGCATGATGCGCTTAGTGCCTGAGGCTGGTATGTTGAAAAGACGCGATATGCTGCACTAACATCACTTAATACTATATAGTCTGGTACAACAGAGCTGGCAGATCTCCAGATGAAGTAGAAGTGGTCGGCTGACAACCAGTATTCGTGAAATTCATTGCAACACAGCCGCTTTCGCTCAGCCTGTGGCGGAGGTGTTGAAGCGAGTTTTATTCGTCTCCAACCGACCGTTACTACTTAGTCTGCAGATGTGGCACTCCTGGTAGACTAGACTATACACGACCACAACATACTCATGTCGCTTGAAAAGAAAAAATCAGGGCTATACAATGACGCGGTTATAAATTATCAACTCGAATGCAGTTACTCTTTGGAACTGTGGGCAGTTATATTCCTTTTTGTAGTAATCAGTCCAATATCTATGAAAGGCAGTTATGTCCATCCGCCATATAACGACAACCAGAGTGTAATACCATTAAATGGATGATTTAGAGTTGAGGATTGAAGGATGCTTGAAAGGTAACGTTTCGCTGTCTCTCTCTCTTTGATTTCTGATAAATACTGCTTCGGAATATTTTGAATGCTTTTATTTTGGATGCTTCCGTTGCTTGTGCTGTATAGACATACATGTATATCAGTTTAGAATCAATAACGAAATCAGTATTGAATTCCTTCCTCATTAGATCTCACTCGCTTGAAAATAGCTGAGCATCAGAAACGAAATCGAGTTCGTAGGGATCAGAAAGAGATAGTCCGTAGTCAGGCTTTGACATAACGCTTGAAATGATGAGCATGCATTGAATGCCCCCAGACATGCGCACGCACGTACGTCCGACTGAACTGAGGTTGGTTCGCTGACAGAGAGGTCATCGAAGAGGTTCTCATTTTAGGTGGAGTTCCATCTGCTCGAAAAGAAGTCATCCGACACAAGATTCGGGCTATAGGAAAGATGGCACGTGCCTTCTCTGTGCTCAGGTAAACTTATAGTTCTGTCTGAAATTGTTTTTACTGTATAAATGTAGTTGGTTTTAATATACACTCACTCAAATGTTGAACGATTGCCGTGCACTCTATTGCCCTTTCTCCTTTGCCGATGGATTTATTGAATGCAGTGGTTAATGAACGCTAGACCTCTAACCTGATTCTGGATTCGTTATTCTAACGCCGTCTTCTCATATCCATGTTGGAGGCTCAGTGTTATGGTGGAGATAAGAAGCTTTCAGGGGTTTATTTTGTCTAAGGATCGCTCATTTATTTCTCTCGGAGTTTTGGATCGCTAACTACGCATTTTTGCTCTAGCTGGTGTAGCAATGCATGTGGGTTGGGGAACATTGGAAAAAATTGTAAAATGCTTATATAAGGCGGTTTCCGCGTATGCAGGAACTACGCTTCTCCTTCTTGGTGCTCATTCTCTTTCCCCTTATGTCTTCTACGGCTCGTTTAAATCAGGAGTGCAATGGAAGAGACCATCAAATATTGGAAGGAGTGGACA
The DNA here is from genome assembly GCA_029168955.1 of Aplectana chamaeleonis. NCBI lineage: Eukaryota > Metazoa > Nematoda > Chromadorea > Rhabditida > Cosmocercidae > Aplectana > Aplectana chamaeleonis. Next base: position 55,617 of record JAPDOI010001682.1, on the reverse strand, counting down.
GTAGTCTCCCTCAAAGCGTGTTCGCTCTCGGAATCACTTGGATTTCCCATTGCGGTAGCAAGTGGGTCCCGTCATTAATACCTCGAAAACAAGGCCAAGCGCTCTTCCCCAAAAAAGAGACCGAAAGTTTCGGAAAGGAGAAAAATTTGGTGTCTGCTTTGTTGCTCAATGGCAAGATGTATGTGGCAGAGTTTCCTTTTTTTCAGGGCGAGGTGCGTGGCTTGGCTTTTTGGGGTATGACGGCAGGCCGTCTAGTAACTTGCTTATTTGGGAGAGCTGAGATACCACGGATTGTATCGACACCAAATCCTTTCCTCTCACCCCGCTTCTTTCTTCTCAATGGAACTGTTTGTTGTGACAACGAAATCGTTTGTGAACCCGTCTTTTGCAATTCTCTATTTTGTGTCGCTCCGTTCTTTCCTTCAGACCCTAACTAATATGTACTGTTTCGCGTAAAATGTTTTTCTATTTTTGAATAACCCATTTTTTTCACCGGTGGCAACCACTGTGAACATGTTCACCCAATCGGACAACTAGTCCAGGCCAGAGAGTAATGTCACTGAAATGAGACGTTTTAGTGCGTTTCAAGCCGTTTCTTCGTAACTTTGGTAACACTTAGTGGCTAACGTATTGTTTTGAGTACAAAACCCGGGAACGAAAACCATCGTGAACACTGCCTTTAATACTTGATTGCTCGTTAACAGCCGGCGATCGTCTCAGCGGCGGACACAGGTCTCTTGTTGACTGGAAGCACACGATTGTTGTTGCTTTGTGGAGCTGCCGTCTTCCATCTCGTTCGATTTTGCGTGATCTGTAACCAGTTCGTGTTAGGTGTGTTCAGATGTTTGAAGGCATCGCTCCATCTTGTTGTGATACGAGCAAGTGTTTGCTTGATGTCCGTGGGTACCAGAGGGTCACGTGTTTCTTCCAGCGGTCATCGGTTCTCCTTATGACGTGATCGGCACATCGATGTTTTGCGGCTGCCATATAAGCGACAGCATCCCGAATTCCTGTCTGTCGGCGGAGGTTGGTGCTGCGATGGTGCTGGTTTCTTTGCTCTCGACGCCTGACATATTCCGAATGCCCGATTGAAACATATAAAAATAATGACTCCTGACGTTGAACCGTAACTTTAATTTGCCACAGGGCCGAATGGGGCGGGCAAAGAAACCAACGTGTATAGCAGATGCACAGAGAAGCGCCAGCATGCCATCCTATGTAGCTTGCCACCTCCATCCGCTCTCGTTCTTTCACCAACTCCTCTTCCGACACGTAACAACCATCAGTTGAAGGAGGGCGAACCCAGCGGGATCTGCTGCCATCTCACGCAGTGTCCATCATTCGATGATTTTTTTCCCTCGGTCTCTTTACTGCTTTTCAGCTGTTTTCGTGCTCTGGTGCGCTGGAATATGGTACCTTTAGAACCGATACCTACATCTTCCTCAACTCTAGTATGCACCCAGCATGCGTTTTAGCTGCCTGCGAGTAAGAGAAGTTGTAGAGCGACATACATTGTCTCATGATGCTCTTCTGTCAATTCTTGAAAGTTTCGGGTGACTCAGCGTTGCCAATTTGCTGACTTGGTGCGATAATCATCTTCGGTCATCTTCTTTATGTGTACATCAATTCACCAAGGAAAAAACAACAGCGATTCAATGTTGAGACCCCTTAGCTTACTGGACTTGTAAGCATCACGCGCGACAAGTCGGTTCGAAGCTGTTCTGGTGCCTCGGCGTATCACTGCGGGACTCATGAAAACCATCTCGTGAATTCGAATTGTTGAATCGAAATGCTCTGGCCGTCTTTACTTTGCCGTCCGGATGTACACAAAACGGTATCACACCGGACTGATTTGTGAATATCTGCATTGCCTGCTGCTAATCGACTTTCTTCAACTCCACCTATACTCAGTGGCACCATTCAGCTCCGAACTGCTGAAACACACAGACTAGTTATGCCGTTTTGAGGGCATTTTAGGTGTTCGCAACTTGATTATGGCCTGAATTACATACCCACACAATAGATTATGCAGAAGCGTTTCTCAGCTTCTCATGACCTTGATCCCTTTCGACCTACGTTCTTCTCCCGCTAGCACACTCTATTCCATAGTATTTCATTCTTTTCCAGGTTGATCTTCTCGAATTCAGTCCAAGTCATTACGGGAGCTCTCGTGGTTTGACCGTGTTGTTTGCGAGCTCACAGCGGAAGCTTGTGAATAAGTCGCCAGCGGAAACTAATGGTACTTACGCCTATGCCTATGCCGGTGGTTGTCGGCTGAGGGGCTGAGTAGAGTGGCATCGCGGCGCGGCACGAGCCTATGATGAGCTGCCGTATCGATAGATCCGGCGGTCAATCAATACGGCACCTCATCATAAGGTCGCGCCACGTTATGATGCCCCTGTGATCAGGTCCTGTGGTGAGGTTTTCTCTTCGTTCGAGTGCCCGAACTTGTTTTCGATCAGCTAAGAAAACACTTCTCCAAGGCGCTATGCTTGAAAATTAGTTTTATTTGAGAAGTCGAAGAATGTGTAGAGCTCTCCCAAGGCTTTTTGCCAAGAGCTGGAACGATGCTCTGGTACACGACATGAAAAATAATCTATGGAATACGTTGCGAAACCTCCGTGTTTCAAGTGGATGAAAATGTTCCGAAGTGCTCGTCGAGTACCTCAAGTGGCAATCATGTATCGGTCTTGCTCTTGGGGACTTTCGTAAATCTAGCACAAAAGGGGGAAATTGGCTGGGGCATTGTCTGGGAGATGGAGACTCCATGTAATACGATGGCGTGGTGCAGATAAGTAGATCATTCGGCTAATGCACCTATCTATTTTATCTCTACTTCTTTGCAGTTAGGGACTACCTCTTGATATGTAAGAGCTCTGCTGATTTTTACTTACTCTGTGCTTAATTGTCAACATCGCCTGCTTTTAACAGGTGTTGCGAGCTAAACTACAAAATAATCGTTCACAATCTGAGTGTGCGCTGAGTGTGTAACGCATGTGTTTTATGTCTGTCGTTTTCAGAGAGGAAAGCGAGACGGTGTTGGCGCTTAAAGGTCTCACCCCAACCGGAACGCTGCCGTTGGGTATACTGAACGAGGGTAGACGAGGAGTACAGGAGGGTAGGTGCTATCAGCTAACTCTATCGAATCGCCATAAATCCTCCACAAGTGCTGCCCTACCTTCGGACAGACCGCCACCGAGAATATCTTCTGTGACGTCTGTCGTCCTCAATAGGCTAACCCGGTGTGGATTTGTCTCGACTTTGAGGTGTTATGCGCCTGTTCGCTCTGGTGTGCAGCAACAGAATGTTTTGCACGGTGTTTTACTATTAACATAACAACGTTCACATTTCAACACTGAGTGTTCTCCATAAACAGTTGTGACAGTTCATTAGCGCAATTCCACACATTTGAAGACACGAGAGCGAGACGGTGCTGCAGCTCAAGGGCCTAAATCCTGGAGGCAAGCTTCCACAAGGTATTCTGTCCGGAGGAAAGTCAGCTCTCATTGAAAGTAGGTTTTCATATTCCACGGACCGATTGATGTCGGTTTTGATCGTTGTCACATTGACATATAAAAATTAGATCGTGGGAACGCTTCAGGTCAATCTTGAACATTGAAAAACGTCCCCTTTTTCCCATAAACGTACCATACCGCCTTAAAGACAGTGTCCATGATGGAAACGGTATTCGAGTATTCAGCGGAAATCGTTGTACCAGGATCTATTTCAACGATAATGGCGAAAAAATAGCTAAAAACGAGCCATAGATAGCCCTATGCGGCCCTCAAACTTGGTTGTGCTATGGGTATGTAGGGAATAGCGCATTCAAGTTCGAGGGCCGTATAGGGCTATCTATGGTCGTTTTAGCCATTCCTCCGTCACTATTGTTGCACTGGACCCGGTATACATATTCGATTTCCGAGGAATACTCGAATACCGTTTTTATCGTGAACAATGCCTTCAAATTTTAAAACTCAATTATTTCGAAGACCTCATAGGGGATTATGGTCAGCTCAGCTCTCTTCATTTTGAGCAAATGCGTTTAGTAGAATTATAACAGTTTAGATTGATATTTCCTGTTGAAACATCTTTGAACGAATTAATTTTCAAGTGGGGGAGGAAAAAATTACTGGCCCTAGTGACACCGTAAGGTATGGCGAAAAAAGTAGGAGCTGACTGGAGACTTTCTTTGTAGATATATGAGTTTTTCTGGAAATCGAGGAATAACACATTTCTTCTCGGAAGAAATATCCCACTCAGATATTGAAGGGCTCGGGTTATATGTTAAAATGTAACCCACAAATTATCCTAGATCTCTCTACCTCCAGAGCCGGCATACACCAAAAAAAAGCACGTGCACTTCACGCGCGTGATTGTCTGCCCTCTCACCACTTGAACACTCCATCGCTCTGTATGCCTGAATTTGTGCACGTTTTTGGTGAATGTGCACGCGCACATTCAATGGTGTATGCCGGCTCAGGTCCGAGCGATACCAAATATGTGTTGTGAATTGCGAAGGTACCCTCTGCTTCCCCACAGCTCGCACTAAGTTCGGCAGCAGTTTGGAATGCGTTCCTTGTGTGCGCTGCGGTTCGTGGAACACTTTGTGCTGTGGGTGCCCGTTCAAGGGTGGCAGCCAGGCGCTGGTCAATCGATGTAACGGGAATTATCGGTCGTCGTAATCATAGGTTTTCCCCCACTGTCGACCGATTCCGGTGTTCTCGTTCTTCTATTCTTGGCTACTATTCCATATTCCATATTCTCTGCTTCTTTTCGCCCTCTACCTGCAATCAGGGTGAGTTTTTTTAATTTCCATTGTTTATCGAAGTGATTAATTATTAATTTATTTATTTTTATCCATATAAACATTCTTCATCAACATTCAACAATTTAAAACTAAATGATAAGGAAAAAAATAATTAAGTCAATACATTAATAAGTAAGTAATTATTTATTCAAAACAAAATTCTTGAATATCATTTTAACACTATTTGCCCTCTTCACTGAAGATTTTATCAAATAATTATTTACTCATTAATGTATTTGCTTAATTATGTTTTTCCTTAGCATTTAGTTTTAAACTGTTGAATGTTTATGAACAATGTTTATATGGATAGAAATAAATTAATAATTGATTATTCACTCCGATAAACAATGGAAATGAAAAAAACTTACCCTAATTGTAGGCAGAGGTCGAATAGAAGCAGAGAATATCGAATATGGAATAGTACCGGAATCGGTCGACGGTGGGGGAAAACATATGATTACGACGACCGATAATTCCCGTTACATCGATTGACCGACACCTGGCTGCCACCCTTGAACTGCCACCCCACAGCACAAAGTGTTCCGTGAACCGCAGCGCACACACGGAACGCATTCCAAACTGCTGCCGAACTTAGTGCGAGCTGTGGGGAAGCAGAGGGTATGAGCAACACGAAAGTCGTCGGGCGACTCTGTTGTTTCTCGAGTATAGTCCACAGATACTCCAAAGAGGGCGAGGCAAAGTTCGTAATTCTGAAGAAGCTGGTCGCTAGGGAAGTTCGTATTCATATGCGATTTGTTGCCAACACGACGTTGACGGGCCAGTGGGGTTCGAGCTGATTTTGTTGACTTCTGACCCGAAAATCTCGGTCTTGAGAGTCAATCCACAAAAAATCAGGGTTCGCTGTTGGTTCCGAACAATGGATATTACTAATCCATTTCAGTGGTGAAGATTTACCGAACAGTTGTTGAGTGTGAGCGGCCCTGGGACTTCGGTTGTGCAGTGCGATAAGGCGCTCCTCGGAAAGGAAATATGCTGGTTCAATCTCGCCCGGAGCCAAGCGTTTTGCTATCAACCCAGCACCTTGTGTTAACAATCCATTTCAGTGGTTGATTTCTCTTAATGGTTTTTCAATCGTCTATTGCCCTTATTGCGCTGAAATTCCGCTCATCAGTCCGGTGCTCAGTTTCGGTGCGATAGCGATGGTAGCGACATCGTAGTTGGGATAGTGAAGCGAATAAATTGTTGCGCCTTCAATAGAACACTCACGTCGTTGAAAGCGTCCAAAACAAACCGTAAAAATGGGCGGAGCCCCGACGCTGCGGTGCCTCATGATTGTACAAAGACAGTCTTTACAACTCCCTTTTGACGCTTCCAACGGTGTGAGTGTCCTAGTAGGAGCCGTACGACCCGCCCGTCATCTCAACAAGTTTTGCGAGCGCGTATGCCGCCTTCAGCTAAAAAAAAGGAAGGATCTGAAGACACAATGGTCGCTCCAAACAAATTCGTCGCCAGCGTCTTCATAGCGTCCAGCACCCTAGCTGCTTTCTTTCGGTTTTTAAGGTATGCAGCACATCAGAATCAATAGCAAAATGTATTTATCTTCTATAGATTAGCCCTCATAACTGTGGTCTATTTATCAGGAATCAAAAAATTTGCTCGAACTCTCGTCAATAAAATTTGGTTGCCGGCGTCGAGCTGCGACCAAATCGGTCAGCAGTGCGAACTTTTTTATCAACCAATTTCTTCGGTCTTCCGAACATCGCCTTGCTCCCCTCGAAGTCAGATTAGGAACATTAGCTGAAATCTGTACTCGATGGAGGCGTATTCCTTAGATTCCCGAGATGGTCATACCTGCACGATTCACTGCATATAATTGGGATCGCTTGGACTTGGAAAGGCAGAATATCGGATAACACAGCCTTTTCAAGTTCGGAGATACTAAATGAATGTAGTTTTCAGCGTTATCAGGTGTGGAGCCAGGACACCGCATCCAATCGTTTGCGGAGGCGAAGCGACTGGACCAGATGAACGAGCGTATGCCGCCTTCAATGGTGTCTCCCGGACAGTCGCCATCGGCCTCGCCACAACCCCGTGCACGGAATGGACCCGATGCCTAAGCCTAAGCATCGCGTTGCGTCCTCGTCGACGTGCTCTCTCATCGCCTTGTCATGCCATACGCCACATACGCACTCATCCCTTCCTCCCTTTCTCTATCACTGTGTCTGTCCGTAAGGTCATCCTATCCATTACTTTTTCTTCGTTTTACGTCCCCTCTCCTCCCCAGTCATCCCAAATTCTTCGGTTTTCCCCCTCCTTTTCTCGTCGTTGGTGACATATCTACATATCGAACTAGTCCGTAGTGTGCGCATGACGTTTTGTTTTCGCTTTGTCTAGTCTTATGGATCTTTTCTTTGAGTAGTAATCTGCAGCAGCACTGCAACACGAGTATTTCCCAAGTAGAGTTGAGAGAATACAACGCGTGAATGACTCAGAGATTGGAAAAAGGGTGTTAGGTTTCTATTCTCAGCGTCTTGACGACGTTAAAATCATGATTTCACTATGTACGTCAGCCCGACAAGACAGTTGTATACCTTGTTTGCAGCTCTAGGCAAAAAGCTATTCACCCCGCATTGGCAGTCAGGCGGAGCGAGCCGCGCCGTCACGGCGAGGGATAAGACCGGGATCATAATTCTAGCTAGAAGTTCTCCAACACTGCGGCGCGACTCGCCCCGCCAGGTTTACGCTACGAACGATAAAAACGTCTGGAAATGCGCGTCCTAGACGTCGTTCATACTCCCGCCGCCGAGCGGCGTGGCGAAGTGCAATTCTATAATATCGACCATGCCGTGCCGCGTGATCAGTATTACAGAAATGTATTATACCGCACCGACCGCCTAATTGAGAGCGTCGGTTTGCGCGGCCTGCGTGGCATCGGCAAGGTTAAGAGGATCGTTCTCCCAAGCATCAGCGAAGCTACGACCCCCTTCTTTACGACCAGAATTTTTAAAAAATCTCACGATTCTTCCAGAATTCCTCACCACCCATTCTTACCACCTGTCGCCTCACTTTGCAAGAGCCGCTTGATCCTGGGCGTCGACATTTTTCCTGCGGCAGCATTCCAACTTCTATAGCATGGGAGAATCGTGTTTATAATGACTTGCAGTGACTTCGGGTTAGGGTTTTTATCTAACCTGGCTAGTCTGACACCTCGTGCGACAGCTCGGCAGTCTAGGGCGACAATGGCGTCTCTTGTCATGGTGCTACACGCAGGCAGCGGATTTGTGGCCACACGCAGACCGCACCACTTGAAGTTTTCCCTCGGACAGGCTTTATACGTAATACCTAAGTTCAGTTGCCTTGTAAGATAGGCTGAACGAAAGGAGCCTTTGTTGATTGAGCTTTCCACGATTTCCGATCCTGTGAGAGTACAAGGATGCCAAATGAAGCTGGTTCCAGTGTTAGCATGTTATGCAAAACTATAATTTCTTCCTCATTTTTTTTGCAATAAAATAGACATGGTACATAACTGTTTTGCCCACCTGAATTTCATGGAAGGCGAAGTCTAACACGCTGTGGATCTGAACCTCGTAAAGCCGTCGAATCAAGCTGTGCATCACTATCGGATCTGGCGTGGCTTTTTTCCATCCCTGTGAACTCTTCGTTATACTTGTGATCGAAGTGAAGGATGTCTCCAATCCATCCAATAGCGTGTTCAAATAGCGAGGAACTTTGTGCAGAATGGTGTACCTGATATGCTATATTCTAGCCATACTTATTATATATTGAGAAATCACCGTCTTGCTTATGGGGATTTGACTCTTTGTTGTTTTTTTTTTTACATTAATCTTTCCGGTGTATAAGGTGTTTTCTTATTGTTGAGGCTTGGTCTGGAGTGCTTTTCTCTACTTTTGTTTGAACAGACTCCACGAGTCGGATAGCTGATCCGCTAAACCCACGTACAAGCTGTCTAAGGTGTACGGATTTCCGTGGTTCTACATAGATTAGTGACAGTTGTCCTGATGCTGTTCCGGCCGTCGACGCGGAAATGCCTACACTATTGATACGGTATAATTACCCTGTTAGGTGATTTAGGTGAAGAGATAAAGTTTGTTTTTATTGTTCTCTCAGCGGCGGTTCTCTCCGATACCAATGTATCCTTTTAGCATTTTTGTTCTAGTATATCCCGTTTGGAGTGTCACCGTTGAGCTGCTAGTCGCGCACTTTTCTAGTGTTCCATACCGCATAGCCATACATTCGTTCATCGTTAGCTTGACACCTTCCGCCCATTTTTGTGTATTTAAACCACTATGTACCGTTGTATCGTTGGTATCGTTCTGCTTCAATCTGATCCGACCCACCCCTTACGACCCCCTTCAACCCACTCATCCACAGACACACCTTTCCGTGCGTTGCTCATCGTGTTCTTCGAATAGTCCAGTTCTGCTCTCCGTCCCCGAAATCCCCATCACATCCAACCACGCATCACGTTCTACCCACCACCATCACCCATGACAACAAATCCCTTCGTTCGATGATTTCTAAGATATTATTTATGTCCTCATTTTTTGTTATATATGTTTTTCATTTGTAATTCTGTGTTGCAGAAGTCTTTTATTTATATAAAACTATTCCTTTGTAATGGGCCAAAAAAAGCAAAAGCTGGGCCCGGCAAGAGGCCCTGTTTGCAGGAGAGATGGCATGGGCGAGGGTCCCCATAAGTACATATTCAAAATAAAAACGTTTTAGCAAACAGAAGAGCAATACAAAACCGCTCACGAAACGTGTAGAAAAATGCGAAATTTTCTGTTCGTTAGCAGAAAACGACATTAACGTCAAGGGCTGGGATTCATGAACGGTAAACCGTGGGCTACGGTTGGGTTTGCCACGGAAATAGCGCACAATCTAAGGAGACAAACCCAACTGCAGCCCATGGTTTCCGTTTATGAATCCCACTCAAGATCTTTCAGAGAGAATGTTCTCAAAGTCTTAAAACATCCTCCGATCCTCCTCGTCGCGCTGATTTGAGAAATGTATTCAGATGAGAGCAAGTTCACCTACTCGTGACCTATTTTCGCTCAAAATGTGAGATACTCAGTAGGTGCGGATTGACCGCTGTCGAACAAGGCCTCTGCGGGCGGTACGCCAGCAAGTTGCGGGCGGATCGCTGCCCATTATGGCCTCTCCGGGCGGATCGCTGCCTCTCGTCTCCGCGGGCGGATCGCTGCGTTTTGGCGTGCGGATAGCGGCACCTGGGAAAGTTGATCACGCTAGCCGGCGGATCGCCGGCAAGCTCTAAAGCGGCGATCCACCCTCAACCTGCCAGCGATCCGCCCGCCAGAGCTTTGACAGCCAGCGATCCGCCCGTCACTGCTTTGATAGCCAGCGATCCGCTCGCTCAAATTTTACACGGTAAAACTTGTCAATCATTGGCAAGTTCTTTTCTGGTATCAGTATCATGCTCAGAGTAGGCAAACCGCAGGGTATAAAAGGCGCTTCATCGCACTGAATGCTCACTCGGCATTTTGAGGCCGATCCTGGGAGGTGACTTCAAGCCACCTTTAAAGGATCACTCAGAGGCCGTAGAATAATTTTTGGCAGCCGAGGGGATAGTCCCCACGGCTAGGGAGGGGGGCGGTCCCACACACGGACACCGTGGTGGGAACCACTGGAGGGACCCACATGTGGCGTCCAGGGCGGGTCGCTGGCTAATGGCGGGCGGATCGTTGGCTAGTGGCGGGCGGATCGCTGGTTACTAGCGGGCGGATCGCTGGCTACTAGCGGGCGGATCGCTGGCTACTAGCGGGAGGATCGCTGGCTGCTAGCGGGTGGATCGCTGGTTACCAGCGGGCGGATCGCTGGCTACTGGCGGGCGGTTTGCGGGGGGATGTCGATCCGCCCGCCAAAAGCCAGCGATCCGCCCGCACTTACTGTCTGAGTATATATTAGTGGATTTTTTCAAGATTGCAGGGCATTCGCTTCATCTCATCGAGGTGATTATTCTCGGTTTCGGAGTGACATTTCCGTTCATCGCGAGCGCATGCGCGTGTATGCGGCGTCTCCTACCCATACCTTGCTCCGCACAAGCGTGCGAAGAAACAGGAAATTCGGCTGCGGAACAGGATACAATTATTTATTGGCTATTGAAGTAAAGTCGATTCTTCAACTACTTATGACCTATCTACATACCATGGCAATGGGAAAAGGCGGTTGTGTGGTTGCGTATTTCCACGAAGGCTGTATTCATACTCCTTAAAGCCACAGTCCAACCCCAGAGGTAATTTTTTATATTTTGGTCCAGTCGCCGTCTATAGTAACCCTGCCCAACGCGAAATCTCGATCCGCTCAAATGAGCGAGAAAAAGCTAAGATAAAGTCGACCACGCCCCCTTGAGAGAAAAAATGGGTAACGCCCACTGGCAGGTTTCCGACCTCTATAGGGAAGAGACGCGCGAATAATTTTATTCAAAATGTTCTTCGATTTGCTTTCGGTCTGGCTTTAAATTGTCGCCAGCTTCAGAACGATGGCCGCGAATAACGAGAAAATACAAGCTCGAGACAACTCGTCCGCAAACTTCTAGCCGTTCAAAATCGAAATCTTTGAGGAGCCGTAACTTCGTTCGTAGTGAGTTCTTTTGGAGACACCATTGTGATCAGCGCGAAATTTTCCTCAAGATAGACAGCAAAACCAAAAATCGATTCTGAGGTAGGACTGAGCCTTTAAGGCCAGGCGTGACGTTGGAGTATGAATACCTTCTACGTCGGTGCCGCGCTTGCGGAGACTATGAATAACACAGCGGCGGAGAGGAAAAAAGTTGGTCTTACTTCTCAAAACAAGCAAATTCTGTGCACGCGTTCACTATTTTGATTGCAGAAGATAGTGTGGAATCATTATGAAACGGAAAGAAATCGATGATGGGTTATGAATGAAAATGAGGAAAAAGTCGTTACGGCCTTCTCCGCCATGGCGGAGCGGGCGTCACGCGCGGGCCGCCTTGGCGTTGAGGAGTATGAATAACGCCTAAGCGTACTGCAGGCTGCGGATGTTCCCCCAGAGTCGGCATGGACTTTGTATTTTTTTTGAATTGTTGAGAAAAAGTCGCGAACGTTCAAAAAACGGGGAGATTTCCTCCACACGTAAGCATAAACAATATACTTGAAGTCTTCACCATGGATACATGCATGATCAAAACTAATTTTTCTCTATTCTCTCCGTTTTTTTTTATTTTCATTTTTTCCTGTGATCCTTGCGTGTATCTATGATGAAGACGGGAAGTATTGATAATGTGTGTGCTTGAGGGGAAAACTCAACATTCACGATGTTTTTTCATCAAAATTCAGGAAAAATTACAAATTTGCCGTATATTATGGCGGGACGTCCGTAACCTACAGTATGCTTAGTGGAAATGCACAACCGGCTTTTTCCGTTGCAGGGGACTGCACCAAACAAGTAGCCTATTATTCCGGATTTGATAAGTTTAAAGGATAGAGTACTCCGCTTATTTGTTGTGAGGATGAAGACTCTTTATGAGTTTATTGGCGAAGTTTCGATATGTAATATCGTCTTTAGGCCAACTAAAATTATCACAAAACAATTAGTTACACAACGCGAACAATGAGGAGCACCAACCTTATCAATCAGGAATGGCACTAAACCAGCAATGAGAAGGGCTCTGCCGCAAGGTATTCTAGAAATGATGTTGACGATATGCTGTCAACCTATTATGGTAGCTATCCCAACTCTAGAAACGGTCGGCTTGCCAAAAATGAAGGGTGAGGTTCATGAAGGAAAATGAAGGATAGAGTATTCGGCGTGTATTAGTTTCTCTGGGGATGCGCCATTTATTCGACTTCCATTCAGAATCGTAGAGGCTCTTGGATGTGTATTGGGTATATACAATGACTTGCAGCTGCCAGCCGATGTTCAGGTCAGCGTTCTTATTCTCCCAGACAAGTCTGGTACCAATTTACCGACCCCGGAGGAATGGAAGGCTTTGTTGACCTTGAACGAGGTTCGGTCACTCGACCTTGTGCATGACAGTGGCGCCTCTTGCCACTGCCCTATGTGCGCCCGAGTGGTGAGTATCCGCGTCTTTGTGGTTTGAGAAATTTCGATTTTGAATCCTTCAAAAAATTTGGTATCGCCGTGGCGATTTGTGTTATTATTGAAAATGATGGAGGCTTAATTCTCACTATTGACTAGTTATGGCTGAACTCCTGCCTGACCTACGTACCTTTGTTTTTTACCCTATTTAAAAATCTAGCACCCTTGTGATAATCCACTGCAGCCAACCTAACTACATGCTGTGCCAGTAAGACTTTTCAGGAGATGCTGATTGGGCACAATCCTGGGTGCATTTTGATTGCCCACGCATATGAGGAATATCGGAGCTAGAGTTGCGCAGCTGGTCCTCGACGTAAAGGCCGCTCATTTGCTTTCGTTATCAACATTGCGAAATCTAATAGCAAGGTACTGACGGGCGATGGATCGACAGCAACTATCTCTCTGAATAAGTAGGTTCTGAAGAACTCAAGTGTTTGGGGTCGCATCCAAGGACATGCAACCCGTTGGACAAAGCGCGTGTGTGGTTGCGACCCCCTTCCCCCAACAATGGCTGACTTCGGCCCTAGCCTATTCGGCTAGAGATCTGAATGATCGTCTGTATTGTCAATATCTGAATAGCAATAAACGGTTTTACTTTTGGTGCCGTTGGCATTACTTCGAGGTGCTGTGACTTGGACATGGTCATTTCGGTCTTCGTATCCACATACAAAAAGACTACTTTACCCGGTTTTTCAAAAAAAAAGAATTCTGAGTTTTTTCTTCTCCCTGCGAAAAAAAAACTCGATTTTTTCTGTTAAATTCTAAGTAAGCTTGTTTTCGAACGCTAGTCAGTGAACTCTTTTATTTGTGCGACTTGCGCCTTCTAGATATGGACACTAAGGTTGAAAAGGCAGTGTGAAAAAAAGGGGATCACAATCCACTTTTGCAACGAGCGATTTTTTCTGACTCACACTGAATGGACGGCTTTCCAATTTTCATCCCTGAGTAGGTTTTCTATTTACTGAACCATTGAGTCGCGGCACCTTAAAGGCAGTGTCCACGATAAAATGAGTCTCCGAGTTTATACCGGAAATCGAAAGGTCCGAGTCCAACTTCACCAGTAATGTTGAAAAAACGGCTCTTAACAAGCACAGAAGGGCCCTATACGGCCCCAAACTTGAGTGTTCCGCGCACGCATCGCCCACTCCTTTCAACCGCCTCTGATTCGTAAATAACTGGAAAACCCATTTTGAGGAAACAGCTTACATTCAGAGGGGTATAGTCCACTTCATTTAACTAAACCTAGCCCATTTGATGATCAATTACCTTCTCAAACAGAAATTTTGAGTTGGACAACTTTATCGGTAGCCGTTGATAGAAAGCGCGTTGCGTGAGCGGAACACTCAGATTGGGGCCGTATCGGGCTCGTTCAAGGTCGCTTCTAGCCGTTTTTTCAACTTTTCTGGTTGAATAGGACTCGAACCTACTGATTTCCGGTGAAAATTTGGGGACTGATTTTATCGTGGACTCTGCCTTTAAAGGCAAAGTCTAACCTCAGGGGTAATTTCTGATACATATTGTACCCCTGCCGTCGTGTCTAGAAACCATGCCAAGCGCGAAAGCCTAGTTCGCTCAAATAAGCGAGAAAAAGCGGACCGCGCCTCCAGAAAAAAAAGGGTAACGCTCACCGACAAATTCTCGATCTCAATAGGAACCAGACGCGGGATGGATTCTGAATCTATGCTCTTCCATTTGTTACTGGTCTAGCTTTGTATTGTAATCTGCTCCAACGAGAAGCTGAGCATGTATATGAAACAGGATAGAGACAACTCGTACACGAATTCCACGCTGTTCAAGGTCTCAATTTATAAGGGGCCGTTATTCCGTTTTTAGTGGCTCTGAGCGATTCTGGAGGCATTATTGTTATCAGCGTTAAATTCTCTCCGAGCTGAGCAAAAAAACCGAAAAACGGTTTTTAGGTTGGACTGAGTTTCATGGGGCCACTAGCATTTGCCCCAAGGTACCGTGACTAAACGGTCCAGTTAATAGACCTACATACTCAGGGATGTGAAAACAGGAGTAAGGCAAGAAGCTGTAGCAGGACTTTTTTTTCAACTTCGCCGTTGATGACATCATGCGTGGCGTTGCTGAACAGTTTCCTGCGGACGTGATACTAACACCATCAGGACGCTCCCTTGTCGACCTGGAGTACGCCGACGACATTGCGTTATTCGCTGAAAACAACGCAAAGCTGCAAAGCATTGTGAACCTCGTCTCGAAGTATGCCGCAGCCTATGGACTTCGTCTTCGTCCCGGCAAATGCAAGCAGATGTGGGTCTCTCAGAGGCCTTCAACGGGAGTTTGTGTGGACGGACAACGTATCGAACTGGTGGACGATTTCTGTTATTTGGGCTGTTTGCTGAAGAACGATGGTAGTTATGCAGCGGATATTCGACAACGATGTGCGAAAGCTACGTCTGCATTTAATTCTCTAACCAAGTGTTTGTGGTCTACCACCATCGCGAAGGAAGTCAAATTGCGCGTCTACCTATCCGCTATTCGCCCTATCATGATGTACGGATCGGAGACGTGGGCAGCACCGAAGAAGCAGATGGAAAGGTTGGATTGCACGGAGAGGAAGCTTTTTAGGCATTTGCTTGGATATTTCTGGCCGCGTGTATGCCATAACGAAGACCTTTACAGGGAAATCGACGCAGTGCATCAACGTTTGACACGAGGAAGGTGCCAGCATCTCCTAACGCCATCTCAAGCAGCAATGGAAAGTCGACTTGGACTGCTCGGGCATATACTAAGAAGAACGGCGAATCGTCTCGTACAACACGCTTTAAGAATGCTTCCAAATCCTGTCTGGAAACGGCCACCTGGGCGTAGGCGAAAATTCTGGACGGATGTGGTTAAAGAGGATTTGAAGTCACTCGGCATCGAAAGACAGTTCAGGCGCGAGTTGTTTCGCAGGAAATGGAGTGGTGACATTTGGATGGAATGTGTTCAAATTTTGGTGGAAGACCGTGAAAAATGGACGGGGCTTACTACTAGGACGGCACACCTCGGTGAAGATGCGGAATGATTGCGTCAGGCGAAAGTAACCGATTAAAGGCAGTGTTCACGATAATCTTCAATTTTGAGCTTATTCGCTACATTGATTAAGTGGCCCCCGGGTATAACTAAAATGACGTAGAAATTTAGAAAAACGCACCAGAAGAACACGAAATCCTTAAACATCACCCCGCCTCTTAAAGGCATCGTACGCGCGAAAAACCGTATCTCCTTTTTTCATGTTTTCGAGCAGGCGATTTTCTGACATACAGGATAAGATCGGAAAGGCTCCACAAAACCATCAATTTTCGCAAAAAAACTCGTTTTAAGACGTTTCGAATTATTCACTTCCCACCCCTACGTCAATTTCGGTGTGTCTGGTGCAACACGTCAGAAGTTTTTTTGAGAAACGTCGGATGTGTTTTTTGCTTTAAACTTATTGAGTGGGTGTATTTCTCCTGCCTTTCGTTCACTGGAACTTATTTATTCTAAAAAGAGAAGTATCGATTGGAAAAGTTTGGATGCAAGAATTTCCCGAATCAAGAATTTCTAATGCTGAGTCATCTGCGTGTGTGATGGCGCTTCTGCTCCTTGTGCTAGACTGTTGGTGAAAACTGGTGGCGAATCGTCATTTTGAACCGCTCCAGCTTTGGAACCGTATTTTTTTGACGCGCAAAGCTTCACCGAAGTGGGCCATCGGGCTCATTCATGAAATTGAGCCTGAAAACTGGATATCGGTTTTCAGCGCGAACGATGCCTTTAAGTATCACAGGAAGAGTTTGTTGTGACAATGAAATCTTTTGTGGACCCGTCCTTTGCTATTTTCTACTCTCTGTTGCTCTGTTCTTTCCTCAGGGTCCTAACTAATCCTGCTTTGCATAAAATATTCTTCAATTTTCGATTGACCCAATTTTCCACCTATAACAACCACCATGAACATGTTCATCCAACCGGACAACTAGTCCATGTTATAGAATAATGTCACTGAAATACGACGTTTTAAAGGCAGCAGACACGCTCGAAAAAGTTGTTGAGTTAACTACGTTACTGGGGTCGTATGGCTCCTAATAGAGGGCTCACGCCGTTAGAAGCGTCAAAAACGAGTTAAAACTACTAAATTCGAGCAATGAATGTCGAAAAATTTCTGCAACCCCGCCCCTGAGCTTCGACAACCCCGCCCCCAAAATACAAACTCGTCCGGACTGATCGTTCTAATACGGCCCCTTCGGCTGATTTTTGGAGCTTCCAATGGGGTGAACGTTCTAGAACAAGCTGTAAGAGAATATCGGCTTCATTATCTCAACCGATGTGTTGCCATTATTCGCTGTTTCAACCGCGCGCCGTAAAACTCGTCCACTTTCACCCTATAACAAAATACCCGTTATTCCTCTATTTGCACACAGTTTTCGTTCGTTTTTTCGTCAGTTCCCAGTACAACCAGCTCCAAACCATCGATTTATCTCATAAAATCGATACCGTTTTTGAGCGTGTCTGCTGCCTTTAATGCGTTTCTTGCCGTTTCTTCGTGATTTTGGTAACACTTGGAGGCCAACGCATTGCTTTATGTGAAAAACTTGGGGACGAAAATCATCGTGACACTGCCTTTAAGTCAAATAAGTCACTCAGGGATGAAATTTGCAAAGTCGTCCGTTTAGTGTGAGTTATGGGGAGTATCGCTCGTTGCGAAAATGCCTTGTGGAGCCCTTTTTCATACGGCATTTCAGTCTTAGTTTACATGTCTAGAAGGCGGTAATCGAGCAGACAATGATTTTACTGACTAGTGTTCGTAAACTAGCTTACTTTGATTTTAAGAGAAACAAATGAAGATTTCTTGCACGGAAAAGAGAAAATTTTCGTGAAAATTCAGGTAAAGCGCAGTGAGACAATGGAAAAGGCGTTGATGCGGTTGCGCATTTTCACTAAGCATACTAAGCCATGAAGGACTCGGTTCCGAGTTTGCGAACGTCCCGTCATAGTTGTCCAGATTTTAATCTTGTCACGAGCTTTGGGGAAAACACCGGAAACGTAAATAAAACGATAAGTCCCCCCTCGGAGAACACAAAACACGAATACATGTATGTAATACCTTTACTATAGCTACACGCAGGAATAATAGGAAGAAGTAAAGGAAACAACATTATAGTCCTTCCTTACAGCTATCGCACAGCATCCCACTCTTCTTTCATCAGCGGTGCCGCAGTAGATGGTATACTCTGTCCCAAACGAGATGGCAAGCGAAGAGTTCAAGGATGCGGCGCTCTCTCTGCGTCTCCGACGTTTTTGGATTACGGTTAGACGTCGCGCACGCATCTGTCTTACCGTAACCTAAAACAGAACTTATCGAGTTTTCACGTCCTCATTTATTTATTCCGCATACTTCATCTTTTTTGCGATAATTTCGCTGAAAATGTCCGTAATACTTACTCTTGATGAAGATACTCTTATTTACGTGGCAGGTAGTAAGTTCCAGGAAATGAATTCTGTGTCGGATGACGGTAAGACAGATGTTGTGTCGCGCAAGTGATTTGCGAACGTGACGTCTTACCGTCATTCAAAAGCGTCAGAGACGCAGAGGGAGCGCTGCTTCTTTGAACTCTTAGCTTACCATCTCGTTTGGAACAGAGTATATAGGTTCACCTCTCATATCTGCGCACTCGGAAACGATTCTCACTAAGTCGGCCAAAAATAGGAGTAAATTAGGAGCACTTGCAAATCAACTTCTAAAACCAACGTTTAATAATTCCACCCACACTTTCGTTGATTAACTTTTCCACGGGAAATGCAAACTGCTCGCGCCTTGTTGGTGGGGCATGGGTTGCCTACATACGTGTATAAAGGACATGGAAAACTCACTTCGGCGTGCAGCAAATCACTCCAATCAGGTGACGTGGTGACCACAGTGGTTCCTACAGTCGATTTTCCTGTGTACATACATACTTGTTTCAATGCACTTGTATTTCTTGTTTAAATATTTGTTCAACAAACTTATAAAAATACTGTATCATTCAATCTTCAAGTATTTACAAAGACACAATACATATAATGGCAAAAGACGGAACAATGTTAAAGTGTTCGATGAGATTCACTGGCAGTTGTCCTTACGGAGAACTTCGGCTAGTAATCTAACTAGTCTTCGAATTAAACTTGGAAACCTAATCACTCAACAACTGAGCGTGTTCCTAGTACAACTCGTAGCTTCTCACATGTAATCGATTTACATTGGCTTGAATGCGTAGCAGGTGACATCCTCGTTGGATGCTTGGCAGTAACTCTCAGTGTAGGCTATGTAGGTGAAGTCTCCCTTAGCACAGATCACATTGAATTTGCCGAACAACTTCTCCTCCGCTGCTTTCTGTATGGCCCGCTTTGAGATCGTTGGATCTGTGGTCATGTTCTGAAATATCCAAATGTACCGAATGGCCTGCAGATTCATGTTTCCAGGAGGATCCGAGTGCATTGATTTCGCTTCGTAAAAAGCTTGTCTTATAATATTACGGTGCTTTAAACTGTAGAGTGTGAAGTCAAATTGCTTCCTTTGTTAGGTTTCCCACTTTAGCCTCGGCCCCTTCATCAAGCATCACTTGAACAAAGACAGATCTAACTGTTTGAGCGATTTCACTAGACGACTGCTTGCTTAGTCACATGAAAAAACCGTCTCGTCACGCAATCTGCGACTGATCCGGCCAAGGACTTTTTCCAGCACATTTCGCGCATTGTCGGGCACGCTTGATTTCACTGTTAAAATCTTTAAAAACTACAATTCATATGGAATTCTCGAAAATATATTGCTCAAGAGCATGTTATCATGTCTCGAACATCCACAAAACAAGCGATTTCATGGTTTCCTACCGGATGCGCGCGAAGAGGAACCTGGCCGTAAAGGCATATACGAAAAAAGGCGAAAATCCAATCTGAAAGGCACTCCAAAGGATTCAACTGATAATGTATGCAGACTGAACATCGTAACGAATACTACTTGGTTCTGTCTAAGTGTGTGCGCGCGTACGGTGCACTTGTTCTCCCAGACAGTATCGCTGTCTTTTCCCCCCTCTCCGCGCACACGCGCAGATGTATCCGGTGAAATTAGCCCCTCATTCAGAGTGCCCACAATTTGTGGAACGAGCATGATCTAGCGACACGCATGCTACCAAAATCTCGGCTTCCCGTGGTTCTATCAGGTTGTAGCGAAAGTGTCCAAAAACCCGACACAGTCAATTTTTAAAACCTCCAGAGTTGGTCTCTTGGCCCAGTGTGGTATTCGTTCGGACGCTCAAATTATTTTCTTTGCAATGTTTCTTTCAACGTCCAGAAAAACCTGCTGGTTTTGGAACAGCTCGCTCGAACTCAGTGAAAATCCTCAGTTCTGATGATACTGGGGATATTCGTTTGCCACATTTTCTATTTCAAGAACTTGCCTTGAAGTTTAATGGGCAAGGCAAGTCTCTACTCAACAGAATTTTTTCGGTCGACTTTTGTCAAAAATCGATGAAACGACAAAGGCGAATCCCCAAAAAAAAATCAGTATTTCAGAAATAAATTCTTGCGTATAGGGTATAGCCTGTATTTTGTTCTAGAGTTTCGCGTCCAAAATTGTTTGAATAAGGAGGAAAAGTCACAAAATGTCCAAGATGCCAGTGATGACGATCTGTCTAAAATTTCCGCAAAAAGTGTTGCTAAGCTTACAGGCTGTGGAATCCAGATTGCTCAAATGTTCCGTCAAGTTTGGCAGCTTTTATGGTTTGCCTCAAGGTGAGCACTCACAGATAAGGTCCCACGTTTTACCCCTGCTGGCCTCCACGACAGCCGTGATTGGTCAAATTCGAAATCTGTCGAATTGCAGACGTCCCTCAAAAGCCAGCGCCAGCGAACTACACTCAGCTTACTGATTTTCTCGCAATCGCGGAGAATCAAGGCCTATTCCACCATGTTTTAGCTTCTTTTTTACGATGGTGAATGACCGAAGGTAGAAGTGTCAGGTGCACTTTTTTGGTCCTAAGCTTTGTTAGTCTCAATCAGACCCTGTTAATGTTTTCGCACGAGAAATTACATTTTATTTGCAGCTCTCGCGATATCCTATAGTCGGGAATATGAAAAATTCCTAGCGATCAGAAAACAGAAACAGTTCCTTGCTCAAATGGCCTTTGCACAAGGTTAGTGGGCAACAGGAGATCGCTTCCCTTTTTTCCATGGTAATTTTGAAACATTCGGGGGGAAAGTTGTTCGAAAACTTTGTAGCACCTTGACTAGGTATCCATGTTGTTCACAGGCTGCGCGCTATTACAAAGCGTGATCTTTGATAATTCAGACAATAAGGGTTTAGAATAGTTTGTAGCTGTAATTCGGACCAGCTGAGTTTGAGCTTTTCAATTCATGATCGTTTCAACTTCGCCCTTCTCTTTCTCTCTTTCTGGCGCCTTTGAAGAATATTCGATTAGCGCGTTTCTTTTGTGCTTAAACCAGTCATCTATCAGATTCTTCTCGACGCTGTGCGCTTTTTCATCGCTGATCGTTCGCACTTCTATCAATATTGCGTGACGCCAAGACGAGAAATTGCCGTTCAGGGTCAGCCTTCAGCTTGTTTCGTTGAAATCGAATGTGATCGTTGCGCAATCAACTGAGCGCGGCATTTGTGCGTCACAATACGCAAGGAATAGCACGAAATCCGGAAACAACTTGCAAGAAGCAAACAAAAACTCACATCTTCAATGATAGCCTTCAGTTTCTTGCTGTTGCAGGTGGCCTCCATCTCCTCCTCGAAGAGGTCGGCAGCGAAAATCTGTTGGAGTAATCAAATTTGCGTTTGTCGACGAGACTACCATAATAAGCACAGTACCTTCGAGCCGTGGGTCCTGTGCCTGTTTCGGTATCGGCATGGCACTCCACATCGACAACAGCAGTCAACTGCCTGAGGCATCACGTACTGAAATGATTATTTCAATGAGGGGAGTCGTTTGGATTAAACTACTGAACTTTCTGTAAGGGCCCGAGGGTACTCTTTCTCGACATCCTTCAAAATGGGCCCGGTGAGAGAGATCGGCTTTAAATTTCAAATGCGGATTTCAGGATGCAATATGGACAAATCAAGTTTGCTTGCCAAACAAAGTAGGTTCGCGATCAAAAAATTGCCAATAGATTGCGGAAATCTCGAAAATCAGGCCTGGATCATTGTATAGAAATTCAGGTGAGAGAGGACTACGTACAGTCGGCATAGATCCTAGTGATAACTTGCGTACCCTATCGAAGGTTGGAGCAAACTTGGTGCCATATGCTACAAAATAGGTGCTCCGACTTTAAGCCAAACTCGAAAAGGGAACGCAAAGCATCACTAGGATCCACGCCGATTGTATGTGCACGCGAATGTAGGGAATAGTCGTAGAAGTCTTAAAATTTTTCGGAAATCCCCAAAATTTGAAAGCTGCTGAAAAAGAACTAAGAGCTAGAAGAATAAGAACCAGTGAAAACTTTGGCCTCTATCCCGAGCACATAAAAAGAGTAACCTGGAGGCGAGTTAGCATTTAGACTTCTGTAACTGCGACCAGTTCGCGCCTTCTACGAAGGGGTTCCAAAGCTGAAAAGGGGGAGGGTGAAACCGACAAGGGTAGAGAAGAGCTGCTATTGGACGGCAACAATGCTTATGACGTTATATCTCTAAGTCTCTGACACGATCGAACCCTGGCACGCTAACGCTTATAATGTTTCCTTGTTAACTCCGACACCTCCGTAGTGGGCTACGCGACCGAGCCTCACAGGCTGCGTGCGGTCTCTCCGCGTGCTTTTTTTGCTAGATAGCCTGCGATAAGATGAATAACTTATATTGGAAACTGTTTGCGGCTATTCCTGGTATCATTCGACTTTATTCCTCGCTGAATATTAATCCTATCGCAGGCTATCTAGCACAAGTGAGCACGTGGTGCGACGGCACGCATCCGGTGAGTCTCGATCGCGTAGACCCCACGGCGGTGTCAGAGTCGCAGAAAGATGCGACTTCCACTAGAGTCGGCGCAGTCCAGTAATGGCCCAAGGCCCCTCAGCTTTTTCCGCCGTTCTTTTCGAGCACCTAAATACTATCGCCCACAACACATGGGACAGCCTTTCGCCTTACTCGTCTCCAGCTTTACCTTCCTCGTGTATTAAATCACCAAGTTTGGAAATCTCTAATAAGTGTCGTGAATGCATAGGTAGTTTATGACGGAAACCACAATGTTTCAAGAAGTTTTGAATGATCAATAAAATTTCGGGCATTCCTCTTCTTTTTGGTTTGCGAGCGGTCAACAGCACAAGGCTAATGTGTTGATGTCATTAGAAAAAGGCACAAGGTAGTTGATATTTCTCTGAATATTCATACAAGATTCCGAGTTGAGAGGGATTTCAATAGAGGGAGAGGCTTAAAATTGTGACCTGTGTCGAAAAGAAGTTAAATTGGAGTGAAGGACTCAATTAGAGGAGATTGTGTCCCATAAGTTGTTGAGGCGTTAAGGGTGTTAAACGTAGGGCGAAAAGTTGACACTACGGAGGGCTGGTATTATAGAACTTGAGTACAGTCTACGGCAACGGAGAAAAGACGGTTGTGCGGTTGCGTGTTTTCACTAAGCATACTGTAGCCACTGTTGGCTGGGTTCCAGGTCTGTCATTCACCGTTTTGGATACAGCTGATAAATTTTTCTAGGTTATGTTTTTTTCTGTTTCCCCCATTTCTTCGTGTTATTTCTGCGTGTATCTATAGAAAAACTCTAGGTGTAGTGTGTGTGTGTGATCATTACGGGACGTCCGCAAGCTTGGAAATTTGGAAAGTCAGCCATGGCTGCAGTATGCTTACTGAAAATACGCTGCCACACCGATACCTTTTTCGATTGCCGTGAACTGTAGTTTGAAGTACACATATACTTGTGACAAACTTTAGGGAAGTAGTGCCGGCAAGCAGATAAACGACTCAATAATTAAACAAAAATTTTCCGTACCGATTGGAAGGTTGGTGCCGGTTGGTAGCTCTGGCATGGCTGGTAGACTGGTGGTGGTGGTGGCATTGGAGGTGGGCACATCGGTGGTGGTGGAGGTGGTGGCGGAGGAGGGCATGGTGGTGGAGGAGGACAGAACTGCGGCGGACAGATTGGTGGAGGTGGACACGGAAGTGGCGGAGGTGGAGGTGGTAGACATGCTGGAGGCGGACATGGTGGAGGAGGAAGCGCCATAGCGCAGCAGCCACCTAAAATGCAAAGATGTTAAAAAAATCAATCGGTTGCAGAATTGCTATGCAACCCTTTTTTCTCAGGGCTTTCTCGTTGAGAAGATAACAGCGTTCCTAAACGCACAAACAAACTGCATTCGCAGGCAGTCGATCAGATATAAAGAGCGTCAAGTGGACCTCTGTTTAGGATCCGGATTTCATAGTGGGCTAGACATCCAAAGTATGCCGTTGGCATTACTTCCCCGGATAAAACTACTTTTTAAAACAAGTTTCATCAATCAGTTTATAAACATAGGTAATCCATCCCAGCGGCGTTGATAACCTTAGGCAATCTTAAAACCTCTCCAATTATCAGACATGCATGACGATAGCGAATGAATCCAGAAACCCACCGAAAGTGGCTGTTGCGGTCGGAAGGAACGCTAAGGTGGCTAGAAGATAAAGCATCTTGGAATAGTGTTGACGTCGGCAGTTACGTCTTTGGGCCCTTATAAGGCAAGGGGCGGCACGCAAGGACAGGTTCCGGTGGGACTGAGTCACTCCTTCTCGTCAACCGCTTGCGCCCTCTCACGACACCTGAACCCACGACGCACAAAGAAAAGGTCATCGAGTCAGGATCAGTGTGAAACCCTGAACAGATCAGCTCAAGTGGTCTCGCTGAGATGGCACAGAACAATTGGACTGATGCAAGAATATCCTTTCCTCGAGGGTGGCCGCACAGTTTGGATGTTGGCAGCCTGAGGAAATCTTGTCAAGTTCGATATCATGAGGTGTGTGTGGAGAAGGGTCTCCTCCCTTTTTTTGAGAATTGCTTCTAACAATAAGACCTCCACTTTATTTATGTGTACCTATTTGAAATCTGAAAATTATGCGATTCCAGAATCGTAAGCACCCTTCAGTCTCCTTATTCAATATGAGTTTTCACAAAATCTCCCCTGGACTCTGCAGAAACTTATACGATTCCTCTCTCCCATTCAGGCTTCAGAATTTCGGCAGCTAGGGCCGGAGTTTTTCAGCCAGCAGCGCGGTCCTTTTCGACCTGAAAACGAGTCACAGATATATTTTTGCATCTCAAGCGATAACGCTAGTTACTATACTTCGGACCGAATTATATTAATCCAAAAATATTCGAATGACTTTTCGAATTTCGAATCATTCAAAATCCGAAATTCGAAAATTTTGGTTTTCGAATGATATTCGAAATTCGAATATTTCGATAATTGACTTTTGAATAATATTCGAATTCAAATATTTTGAAGAGTATATTGGAATTTTTGGAATTCGAATAATCGAAATGCACAATCATCATTTCATTAAAAGCTCTTTTTTTCTGATCAACCTTTGAAAGCACACTCTATCACATTCTATCTTGACCTATTCAGCGCACGCCCGATTTGGGGTTCTCACACGCTTGGATCGTGTGAAATATTGCGTCACCGTACAAGATGATCCATCGGTGGGATAGGCTGGCTTGAACGGCCAGCCAACGCAAACCATTTTTCTTTCGTTTTCGCATTTATTACGAGAAAAAAATCTCCAAAAATGGGCAGAAAACACAAAACAGAAAACAGAAAATTTTCGAAAATCAACAAAGGGTGTTCGGCGTACACTAAACGAAAGTTTTCAAAACATTGAACTGTTTTTATACATTTTTTTGAGTGATCTGTGCTTCTTTCATTGAATTTTCAAAACCTTACAGTTGGCCAGAGCAAAAAGTATAGACGCTCAAGAATTGCAGAATATGAGTGCGATGAGATGACAAATATTCATCGAACCGTCCTTTTACCAGGCAATAAGAGCTTGATTACTCTATTAGAAGCTCAATACATATGTCTGTGCAAGGAGTACTTATTGCAGTCGGAGCGAGCTTTCCGTTCCTGAGTGCACATATTTTTACACTTATTGTGGGATAACTGCTGGTTTGAACACTTTCATTACTTTCAGAGCTGTAAGTCACGCCCGTACCGCGCGCCTATGCCGTCACAGTATAAATGACCTGAAACGCCGTTCGCTCCACCGTTGAGAGCCTCTCGTGCCTCTGTGGCAGAATTATCATCTGCCTCATAGGCTTACCATTAGTTTCTAGGCGCTTCATCTTAACTGAATTCTGTGCCATCTGCGTTGCAGTGAATTAAAACACGTATTTAGAGTTTTGCGTGCATGGCTCAGTTGGGGCCAACATTACCCCGCTCCACCGAAGCGGGTAGGCTGGGGAACGGGTATGAATAGTGGGCGTTAAGAAGTATTAATGGCTTATTATTCTTACAACCATAGAGTCACAATGCAGTTTTCCTTTCACTTGACTGCTTTGCGTTTCATCTGAGGGATTCGTCAACAATAAACCTCTGGGTAAGAGTATCCACTATAAGACAAAGATAAGGAACCGGCTTCCTGAATCCCTATTGGGATGCGCAGCACATTCGACGTCGTATTCGTAGAAGCTTGACTCTGAGAGAAATCGCCGCAGCAGCTCCGCGATAGTGCCGCTTTGGCGCGTACAGGTACCGAAGCGGCAGTACCGCGGAGCCGTAGCGGGGACCCGATAGTACCGCTTTGGCTCCGCAATAACGCCGCAGCGGCTTCGGGAGAGTGTCTGATATTAGGCCATTTAAGAATTATTAGACAAGTAGGGGGGTCTATTTGTAAGAACAAAAATTTGCACCTGCGGTCGTTACGTCCTTTGTCTGATAAGGACAGAGATTACCGCCGCTTTTGCGCACAAGGTAATACGGAATGTACCTCAAACTTTGATATATTGAACCGGCGAGAGTTTCGTTTCACCACACAGGACAGTTCATCGTACTCCACGCGGGTTCGCTGCTGCATTCTCGCCGAGCCGGCGCGGTCCTAACGCGGAGCTGCTGCGGCACTATCGCGGCGATGTTGACGCTCTAGGCACGGCAACAGAATCGGCTGGTCACGGAGCCGCTGCGGTACAATCGCGAAACTATCGCGGCACAGTCGAGGATCGCGGTAGATTGCTGGCCTTGACGCGGCACATTTTCTCAGAAGAATGGGTTTCGTGCCTATTAAGCGGGTTGCGGGGGCCAGCCGGCTTCCCAGTGAGCGCTTTCATCTCCTTACATGAATTCTGTTACCAACTGAAGGATCACGGAGGGTTGTTGGTTTGGTTTACCTCGGCGAGGATCGAACCCGACCGAGTACAGCGAACAGCACCGTTTCCTCCAACCACGCCACATGCGCCCTAATGAATAACCTCTACAGCGAGATAAAAATGTCTAGCGTGGTACAACTGCAGAGAGCCTGGGTGAAGTACATCCTCCCCCTATCGGCTTAGCTTCGATAAATCCGGCCACTTTTTTCTAGGACAATCCTGCTGCAAATCGCGGTACACGTTTTTTCTGTTTTCTGTCCAATTTTCGCCTATTCTTACAGAAAACAGAAAACACAAAAAAATGGCCAAAAATGGTCAAAAAACAGAAAACAGGAAATTCCGCACATCCCTGATATGGACAGTACCAGGGTTTTAGCTTTCAAAACCCTTCCGTTTCAGAGAAACAGTTTCTTGAAATACGGAAGGGAACGATTGAGCTCACTAATCTGCAATGACTACTATAGAAACGTTAGCTTGGAGTGGTCTTCGCGGCTGGAGAGGTTTGGTTTTTGCTCAGGCTTCGTGAACTACGATTTACGAAATACGAGGAATCCGAAAACTTGCGATTTAGGAAATTACAAAATTCAGTTGTGCACGGCCCTGCACGGCGCGGCACGATCGATATTATAGGATCGCACTACGCCGCGCCTCTCGGCGGCGGGATTATAAACGTCGCCCAAGGTAAATAGTACGCATTATCGCTGCCATGAGCGACAGTTTTGGCATTTAGCGATCGCTGTCGCTGTGTAGAGCGAAGCGATCTCGTGTCGCAGAAGTATACCATTGGCCTATGAAAAATGATTAAACGCAGCAAACGCGGCAGTGGCGGAGACAACGTTCTCGATCGTTGTTACCGCTATAGAGGCGTTTGCCGCGCTTTACTGTCTCGTTACCAGTTCCGACCGCAAATCGATTTCGCCAGCATTCCCATGTGGAACAAAGTTAGTTGCCAACTTCTGGCTAATTTTCTAGTAATCCAAGACACTGGCTTCATCGTAGTTCAAAAGCGGCATTTTCCACGGTGGCAAAAGCGCGAAATGTCATAAAGGTTTCAAGCTCGCGTGTTCAGCCCCCATCTGAAGTCGTGCAAGCTCGGCGGCAGCCAATTTGCCTAGGCCGCGCTGTGGCATAGTAGTTGGTCTTGAGAGCGGCGCTAGGGTTTCGGCGCTTGGGTGCGATAAGGTGCTTCCCCGGAAAGGGATGGTGGTGGTCAAATCTCGCCTGAATCCAAGCGTCTTGTGGTAGACGCGCGTAACGCGCTTGCGGAGACTATGAATACTCCAGCGGCGGAGCGGATTAAAATGGGCCCTAACTTTGCCGAGCAAGCAAAAGCTGTACATGCGATCACTATCATAGTAGCAGAAGGTAGCACTTCATCTAATTATTATTATTGAACGGAATGAAATTGAGAACGGATTAATATTGAAAATGACGAAAAAGTTGCGGAGCGGGCGTCACGCGCTTGCCGCGCTGGCTTTGAGTAGTATGAGTAGGGCCTAACATTGTGGTAGGCTCTCTCAACTAGTTCCGACACAATCCAACCCAGGGGCAGATCCTGCAGCAATTCTGATTAAAAACGGTTTGAGATTAAGAGTAAGTGTAACCGATGAATATTTCTACAAAGTGATAGCCACAGTAAAAGACAGCTTAAAACTTATTTTCAAAATCGAAGCTATCATTTGTAAGTTCAAGAAAAAATTTCCGAAAAATAGGAAAAATTATTCGAAAATTCGAAGAAATTATTCGATAATTCTGATTTTCGAATATATTCGAAAATCCGAGATTTGAAAAATACCATTTTCGAGTTTATTCGAAAATTTGAATTTCGAAAATTTTGATTTTGGAATATATTCGAAAATTTGAAATTCGAAAAAAATTATTTTCGAATTTATTCGAAAATTTGAAATTCGAAAAAATGTTTTTCGAATATATTCGAAAATTTTTAAAGTTCTACCCAAGTATACTAGTTACTGTGTAACAGCTCAAATTCTCAGATTTTGTCGGACTGTTAGCTAAAAGGTTACTTGACATCGTAGGCCACTTGCTTGATGACCGCGAAAGGTTCGCGCTTAGAGAGGCCGATTCTCAGCGGCGTAACTTAGAGTTGCTGCGAGAAAACGCTGCTCTCAAGAGCGAAATCAACCAACTGAAAAGCGCGCTAGCGAAAAGTCGCAGTCGTGAGAATAGTCCATGTGTTGATAATGCTAGACAAGTACCAATATCTGCAGTGTCTGCGTTATCATATGAAGAGGTAGAAAGGTCGAGATCAATTGTTATTAGTGGAATTCCGGAGTTGTCCGCTACACGATCCAGGGATCGTGTAGCGTATGACTACCAGCATGTGTATAACATCCTCGACTATCTCAATGTAGACTGTAACCCTGTAACTGTATATCGTCTAGGCATTCCTACGCAAGGTAGAGACAGGTTGATGAAAGTCATTTTACCAGCTAGTGTATTTCAGCGCCAAGCCGTTAGACGTGCTCATCGTCTGCGTTTCTTCTCCCAGCGAGGAATATTCCTTCGGGAATCGTTGCCTCGTGAAGAGATCAAACGCAGGCAAGAGCACGCAGGCAAGTTTCCCAGGTGGGTGGAGTTGTTCCCAGAGCTTCGCACGCTGGTTCTTCTCCGGCTGTGAATCGCTCACGGTCTAACTCCAATCGCAATTTGGCAAGCCCTCACAGCGATCAGGAAAACTGATCACTGATCCTCGGTCTCATTGCTCTGTACAAAGAAATGAAAATGCTAGAGGATCATTATCAGTGACCTTTCGTTGTGTTTACGCCAATATTAGATCGTTCATGAGGAAC
This sequence comes from Aplectana chamaeleonis, assembly GCA_029168955.1. Classification (NCBI taxonomy): domain Eukaryota; kingdom Metazoa; phylum Nematoda; class Chromadorea; order Rhabditida; family Cosmocercidae; genus Aplectana; species Aplectana chamaeleonis. The sequence goes on along the minus strand of JAPDOI010001682.1, from coordinate 25,642 downwards.
TCTGTTTACATCGATCTCACACTTGGTTGCTTGAATGATTTGTATTTTTTCACTGAAACTTGGTTAAGGAGCGAGCACTCCGTTTCAACCTTTCTGAACGCGTGGTCCAAAGATTTCACAGTTTTGCGTTGTGACAGAACATCAGGTTCTGGTGGAGGTGCGGCGATACTTCTCAGAAATATTTTCTCCCACACTACGGTTCTATCGGAATTAATCACGTCGAGCTATGATATTTTTGTCATAGATGTGTTGTATGGAAACACTACTATAAGGAATATTCTGATATAGATCACCTTCCTGTATTTCTTCTAAGACACATCAACTATTCAAAGCCATAAGCGATTTGGCAACATGCCCCTGGAATACCATAGTCTTAGGTGATTTTAACCTCCCGGGAATAGACTGGATAGATACGAGTCGAAATCAGTTTGCTAACGTAATGTTCTGCCATGGCTTTATACAGGTTTGTCAAAGCACTCCGACCCGCGATAAAAACATACTTGATCTTCTGTTCTCTAACTCACGCGAAATAATTGAAAAAGTGGAGGTACGGGCCCCCATTGGACATAGCGATCATAGGAGTATCACTTTCAATGAAATCTTCACAGGATTGGAACAGGAAACAGTATTTGCCAGGTCTTTTTCCAAATGTAATTACAACTTGGTCAATGGTTATTTATCATCCGTTCGCTGGAGGGATTCTTTTGAGTCTCTCGCTACAGTTAATGACAAATACGAAATGTTTATTGCGATATTGAATCATAGCATTGATCTTTTTGTTCCTTGGGTCCCCATATCTCCTACAACTTTCTACCTACCACTATATTTGCGAAATATGCTAGAGCACAAAGAAAGTCTGTTTCATTATGCAACTGCTAGCGGATACTGGGATGGGTATAATCATTTTACGAAGCAAGTCACAGCCAAATTACAGAAGTTCCACTCCAATATAGAGAAGAAAGTCTTGTGTACAGGTAGAAAACAAGATTTCTACAAGTACCTCAGAAGAAAGCTGAATACTAGGGATAAATCTGGTAGTCTGCTCATAAACGGCAGAAATGTCGTAACTGATACTCAAAAGGCTAACGCTTTTGCTGACGAGTTCAAGCTAAAGTCTTTCAAAGGATGATGGTAAAAAGCCGAATATAGATATCAATATAGAGCATTCCATGTCAGAGATTCCAAACATTGACCCATTGACAGTATATGGATACCTGATTGCATGGCCGACTTCGCATTCCTTTACACCAGATGGAATACCTTTCCAATTCATTAAGAATATTGCGCACACAATTTCAGGCCCACTTTCGTTCTTGTATAACCAGTCAATAATGTTTTCCGAAGTACCTCTGCGGTGGAAACACTCTTATGTAACACCGATTCTAAAAAAGCAACCCACCTCTGACCCCAAAAATTATAGACCAGTCAGCCTTACCTCCATTTTCTGCAGACTATTAGAGAAAATTATCAAAAACACGTAGTTACGCATCTTGATGCAAATAAAATCATTACCCAAAATCAGCATGGTTTGTCAAAGGAAGATCAGTCGAGACCAATTTTTGGAAAGTCTGAATGACTGGACAGCAATTTTGGACGAAAAGAAGTGCTGTGATGTTATATATTTCGATTTTCAGAAGGCATTCGATCGTGTGAGCACAGCGAAGCTTCTGCACAAGATGGATGCTATCGGATTTCATCCAAAAATTAGGTCCTGGTTGGAAGAATACTTGATAGGAGAAGCTTTCAGGTGAACATCAATGGAGCGCTCTCGAAAGTGCAAAACGCTACTAGTGGGGTACCACAGGGAGGGGGAGTTTTTCCAATTCTTTTCAACATTTTCACGGCTGAAATACCCACGTTACTGGAAGAAGTAGGGTAAAGTGTAAACAGTATGCGGACGACCTAAAAATATATTGTGAGACGTCACAAGCTGAAGGTACACTGGCTATGCAATCGGCCATACATAAACTTGTCAAGTGGTCGCAAGAATGGCAACTTCCGGTATCTCAGGAGAAAACCATTCATTTGCGAATTGGAACACCACCAAGCCTCGTGTCCATATCAGATGGAGAACCTCTCGATTCGCACGGTAAATATGGTCAGGGACCTTGAATTTCGGTATAAAAGTGACCTTGATTTCTCTCCACATTATGATGAACTATGTAAAAAAGCCATGGTACGTGCATTTCGTAAACTTAAAGCACTTTCGACAAAAGATAGAAGTGTTTTAATTAGAGCGTATAAAACTTACATAAGGCCGCTTGTTGAATGTGGATGCACAGTTTTCTGCCCAGACAGAAAAAAAGGATATCCACCGGAATGAAAAAGTACAGAACAGCTTCACTAGAAAAGTTTTTATAAGGACCGAAGGCTATCAGTATCTCAGGATTCCCCACTCCAAGGAGAGGAATTCAGTCCTGGAGTTACCAACTTTAGAATCAAGACGGAAAGTATTTGATGCCTGTATGGTTCATAAAATATTTAACGCTCTGAACAATACTGATGTTTCAATGTTTTATACTTTAGCACATTCTGTGACCAGAGGAGGAGGGATCAAGATATCTTATCGGAAGCCGAAAACTCGACATAGAGCAACAAATTTCACAGTTCGAGCGGGGGTCGATTTTTATAAACCTGAGCAAAACTGTTGATGCATCCTGCTCAGCAAAGATGTTTAAACGTCAGATCGATAAAAAACTTCTCAGGACGTGAATTGCAGCACACTTGGCCTCGTCTCAGTCATACTTTCCCCCAATATTTTGATTTATTATAGATTGTCATAACCAAGCCTATTTTCTCATATGGTATAGATCAACTTATTTTACGATTGTCTTAAACATCGTACAGAAATAAATAAATAAATAAATAAATAAATGTTGACTTCCATAGAGACTTCTAAATATTTTCAGTTCTTCTAAGAAAACATTAGTTTAATTCAAAGTCACTAATCATGGTAATCGGTCCAGAGGCAGCGAGCAAGATGAAATCAGTGCTCGCGCTTTCATCAGGAATCGAAAAGTCCATAGCTGATAGCGTCAGCAATGTTGGAAAACGGCTAGGAAACGAGCTAGAGGAAGTTCTAAGCTGCCTTAACGTGTGAGTTTGGCTCGAGCTACTCTCTCAGCGACCATCGTTCGGAGTAAGCAATTGAAAGATCAAGTTGGAGGAAACAACAGACATTCAAAAGGCTATACTCCTTTACACAGCCTGCTCAGGCGATTCTCTGCCCGAGCAGCCTGACAGTTCGACTCATTCTCCCAATCTTCGGGTCCGATTCTGTTGCTGTAGGAACCACTCCTGTTGCTTTCCATGCTCTTCCAGCTCGCCCAAGCAGCAACGGCTGTGGCCCGGAGTTTAGGAGAAAGAGCCGAACTCTCAGACGATTGAGCGCAACTCGGGCCGAAAAATGCCTGAGACGGAACTTACTCCGCTTAATAACCGGTCGCCTTCTAGAAGGCAGCGTACGTGCAAGAAACCGCACCTTATTTTTTTATTTTTTAGGTAGGCCCTCAAAGTAGTGGACTATAGCAAGAAAAGCCTCACGAAGCTTTCAAATATCGGATAAACTTATTCATATAATGAACAGCGTCCGGCTTGCCACCCCTTATCTTGGTGTGTTTTGTGTAATACACAAACGGAAATCTCAACGTCGAAATAACTTTGCGCCCCATACTTCTATGTGAATTGTTTTTCTTTTCGCCAACTACCTCAACTTAGTTCAAACGCTGGGTGGAACAGAAAACCAAATGGAGATCATTGCGTAGTTGCTGCCTTTAGGCAACGTCCATACGTGGCGAGAGCGGGCGCTCCCGCTGTTGTGCGCCTCTCGACTCTCCTCAACGCTGCCTGCAAATTAACACAGGCAAGCACCCCTGCCACGTGTTGATTCGATTGAAAAGGTTTGATCGGGTGATCAATCGCTCAAATCGTCGCAACGGCTGATGATTTCCCACGGTTTCCAACGCCCGTGGTGGGATTATGAAAAACAAGGGGAGTGGTTTTGGTACAGGTTTAATGCCACCTGCTTTAGTGATGGAGCAGTAAGCTTGAAACTTGCTGCTTGCTTCGTGGTGCCGGCGCAAGCGCGCGGGAGCGAGCGGGCGAGGGCGCGCGTTAAGGAGCGCCTGTGAGCGGCTAGCGAATCGTGTGCCCGCGATGACCATCGATTTTGCGTAATCGCACGCTCTCGCCACGTGTGGACGGAGCCTTGAAGGCAGTGGTCGCAATCAAATATGCTTGTAATATTTTTCTCTCGAAACCCTTTTCTGGATCTCGAGTAGTAGGACCTATACGAAAAAATGGCGAAAGAACCGCTGTTCTGGGCTAACTTTGAAGCCTGAACTTTCTTGTCTTTTGATGGTGGACGAGCGCACTCCATACCATCGGCATCGATGACCTCCTACATCAAGAACATCAGCTGGCTTGAAATTGAATTTCAATCAATGAACCTTCGAATTAATGTGCACATCTAGTCATAAACATTGACTGGAGTGCTTTCTTTCAATGCTCGACTGTTTTGTTAGGTAAATTTGCATTTATTTCTTCCTCTGAATGTCGATGATTTTTGACCGCTCGGCATGAGACGGCGATCTTTTTTGTCGGCTCTGTGCACGTGTGCACGAACTGGAATCTTTGGGCCCTAGAAACTCTAATTCTAGGCCGTTTTTAACCGAGCTACCTCCATGGTTTTTTCAGCTGTTTTTTATATTAGTTGATTTTTGTATTTTTTCGATAACGTTTTTCATCGTGGCCACTGCCTTTAAAGGCACAGACCAACCTCGGAATCGTTCCCCTGTTTTTCTATTTGTCCTGAAGACTGTCACACGATGATTTCAAGGATATTTCTAAAACCCCCCCGACACCGCCTGGAGACGGAATTAGGGCCCCTCAAAAATTGCCTAAAATTGGGCGGCGAAAGTATGATAGATGGGTTATCTGAGTATAGTAACTTCAGTCATTCCCAATCGACGTGTGAGAGCGTACCTGCATAAAGAGAAACGCTGAAAATAAAGCGAAGAACAGGACTATTGATCAAAAACCTTTAATCGAGAGGTCAGGAGTGCGTGGCAAAAAGGCTTCTTGCTGTGGGAGCGCTAGAGTGGCTTTTTCCTATATTTCGCTTATGCAGGGGAATTGAGAGCTCGCACCTGACAGGGTGGGTCTACTTCACGACTTTGAGGAAATCTCAAGTTCTGTTCCTGATTTTGGACTGTCCCTTCGAAGCCGCAGTCCAAACTGAGAATCGTTTCTCCGGTTTTTTGCAAAACTTGGAAAGAATTTCACGCTGATCACAATTTTTTTCTCCGAAATTGCTCAGAACCCACCATGAACGGAGCTATGGTCCCTCAAACATCGTGAATTTGAACAGTGGGATTCGTGGACGAGTTGTCTCGGGCGTATTTCTCCCTTCATTCACCGCCATCGTTCCGGAGCAGATCAAGAAATAAAGTCAGGCCAATAACAAACGGAAGAGCTTAGATTTTGTTCAGAATCCGTCTCTTATCTCCCCCCTATTAAGAGCGAAAACTAATTGGTGGGCATTATCCATTTTTTTCTTTTCTGGGGGCGTGGCCGACTTTTTTCTCCCTTTCTCTCGTTTATTTTAGCAAGCTGAGATTTCGCGCTTGGTAGGGTTGCTATATATGGCAGCCGCAGCTAAATTTTTAAATTTTGATGTTTTTTGAACATGTAATGCTTTCTTTAAAGGCAGTGGTCACCCTGAAAAAGGGTATCGAAAAAAGCACAACAATCTACATAGATCAAAAGCAGCTGAAAAACTATGAAGGTAGTGCGGTGAAAAACGGTCTACAAATAGAGTTTCAAGGGCCCAAAGAAGCTAGTTCGTGCACACGTGCTCAGCGATCACGAAACAGATCGCAGCCTCATGCCGAGCAGTCAAAAATCATCGACATTCAGAGGGAGAAATAAATGCAAAATTAACGAACAAAAACGGTTGAATAATGAAAGCATCACTTCAGTCAATGTTTTTGACTAGATGTGTACATAAATTCGAAGGTTCATTGATTGACATTCAATTTCAAGCTAGCTGATGTTCTTGCTATAAGAGGTCATCGATGCCGATGATGTGGAGACGGCTCGTCCACCATCAAAAGACAAGAAAGTTCAGGTTTCAGATTCGGCCCAAAACAGTGGTTTTTTCGCGATTTTTTCTTATAGGTCCTACTACTCGAGACCCAGGAAAGGATTTGGAGAGAAAAAGACGACAAGCACATTTGATCGCGACCACTGCCTTTAAAGCGATGCGATGCGGGATTAATTCCTGCCTGACAGCTATATAAGTTTTGCATTCAACTCAGCAACCTAGTGATATCTTATAAAATGTATAAAGAATTACCCTGAGGTAGGACTGTGCCTTCAAACGCATTGTTCGCGATAAAACCGAGTTTGAATTTTCGGCAGAAATAGGTAGTTGGGGGGAGGGGTCTATCACGACCATAACGTTGAAGAACCGAGGAACACGGTTTAGACAAGGCCCCAAAAACTCCAAATTCGGATTACTGTCCCATCGCAAAGCGCCGATAGAGGCGTGGCAAGAAGGCAGCGTTCCCAACTCTGAGGCCTTTTGAGGTCTTTTCGGGCCCGGTTTCCGCAGTTTTTTGGACGTTGTGGTCGTGATAGGCCCCAAACTGACATTCGCGACTGTTCGGATGCCCGATAGAGGTCGTATTTGCTTTCGGACTCAAAATGGACGTTTCCATGAGATGGGGTTGTACAGTTCTGGGTACAGGGGGAGATCAAAGTATGGAGCGGGGTTACTCATTGCAGCGACCAATCAGCGGAGGTCTCTGAACCCACTAGGGCGTTGCATATTGGACAAGTATTGGAAAAATCCAATGTTTTGATTTTACGAATATAGCGAACGTTCTCGAGAATCAGATAGTTTGAAAATGAAAGTGAGTATTCGACCGAATAAGTATTTCAAAGCTCTGAATGAATCGAAAAAGCTGCATGAAACGGCTAAATTTAAAATCTGTGAATGATCGTTGCGACTTTAGGAGTAATGGAAACGTAAGTTGTTGCTAAGTCCACGGTGCATGAAAAAATAGCCAAAGGTTCGATTTTCAAAGCGACTTGTAGCCACAGAGCCGGAGCCATTTCATAAGGGGTGCTCGGCGCCACACCGCTCTAATTTGCACCGCGGCGGCGGAAGTAAGTGTCCCTACTCTGAAGTTTTCGATAATGTTACGAGCAGGTTAGAATGCTAAAATCATGTTTCGATGGGCCTTATGGGCGTGAAGAAACTTGCAGTTTAGTTTTCGTTAGTTACAAATAGCGCTATTCGGCAGGCAACCTAGTAGACGTCGGAAGCGTGACAAATATTTGCAGGAACAACTAACTGAGAGGCTTTTGCAACCTCTTCCTTTATTGATCAGTTTCATCGTTTTCCACCCTTCACTATGCTCGGGCGTTACACATCCTTTCTCAAATTGTTTTTCTTCACTGCTTATCAAATTTCTTGTTTGAAACCTGTTATTGTTTGCGTTAATTTTGAGACGAGGTAGCAAGCGCGAGTAAAAAAAGAAAACGGCGTGTTCAGAAGTCAGGTTTTGACGGCTTTGTGGCATTTGATTAACAGAAATCTCAAATACACAAAATTATTAGCAATACAATCATATTGGACTGCCTCGTTGGACTTGGGGCCACATTATATATGCAACATCCCGTTTAGCATCTTCCGTTCAGGTGAACGTGAAAAAATGAAAGAAACCAAGGACAAAAAAAGAAAGCAAAATGAGAATCCCTTCTGGAACCCGTGCTAAGTACCTGAGACATCGTGCTCTCTCAAAATGACTCAATTTCAAGGCACAATTTTCAGATTGGAGCTAGCTGAGATCATCAATGAGACTCTAAAAATGCGCTCCCAGAGTGTTATGGCCACCCAAAAATGGATTTGGGATTGATAATCTAGCACATCTGGGTCGATAATCCGTGCGAATGTCTAACAACTTTGAAAAGAATAACACCAAGAGCTCTACTGGAAAATTATTTGGTGGTTTTCCAACTGATGATATTATATTATACTTATGATGTAGTTATTAACTGATAATATTGTTTTAAATTAGATAGACGATCTAAATATCCTTATCAAAAAAGATTTGGCATGAAGATTAGAGTTACTACAATACGTTTCTTGTACCTTATGGCTATTTTGTTTTACAAAGAAGTTTTCGGGCGATATTTTGAGCTTTCATGCTTTGCAAAAAGGTTTCGAGAAGTTTTCTACGACCTTCTCTTCGTGGCGAACTAACGATGTTTCCAAGTGATAAAACAACGGAATTAGCAAAAAATCGAAGTTGTTCATTCACAGCCACAAAATCCCCTTCTGGAAGAAGATGATGGAGCAGTCGTAGAATACACGAGGAACAGAGGGCCGTGCTCACACCTACAGCCAAGGTTTATTGCCAAAGTAGCCGGGGTACACGTCAGCAGATGGAGAAGATGTGAATTGCATGTTCTACAAAGTACTGCGTAATGCCGTAGAAATCACACTTCTAAGCAAACTTCTGCTCTCCTGTGACTGTGTTAATTCAAATGGGCACAAATGGCTAGCATCTGAATGAAGAATATATGTACGATGAAGCAATAATGTTCCAAGTCACAGTTTATAACAGCTTTTGGTGACTAAATGAGATGGGTTAATTTTCACAAAGCCGATGCTAGATTAACTGAGGTTTCTTGAAAAAGTATTTTCTTTTATTTACATACCTGATCATGGTGCCGAAAATGAATGAAAATCTTTCTATTTTTGCAAAAAAAAAGAGTTTTCTTCGCGTGAAATTGCTTCTTTTTGAAGCACTAACTTCATATGTAGCTGAGTAATACGAGCATTTCCCTTTTTCAACCTGCTTATATCACTAATTATTTATTTACTTGACTTACTTGGCTCAAACGGTTAGCTTTTGCCTGACGCGGTCATTCCGCATCTACATCTTCACAATTATTTATTACTGTATCAAACAACCGATTCTAAGTTTTTTTTCAGTTTTTGAAAACAAAATCAATACTTTGCAAAATAAATATTGCTGATTAGTGGTTTGTTTTAACTTTTCAACTAGCAAAATTGGCGTCTCAAATTTATTGCACAAAGAAAAAATTTTAAGAATCAAAGTTTGCGAAAAAAATTGCTATATTTGCTCTATTGAAAGAATCCCGTGAGTCCTTGTGGGTGTCATCATCTAGTGCTAATAGAAGCCGAATGTTCTTTCATTAGAGGTAGATTAGGCGATTCTAAAGGAGACGAGTATCGACAGATATAATTATTCACTACTGCTATCGCACTATTTATTCAAATGCAAACTTCTAAAAATAAAAAGTTTCACGGGAAGCAATAAAGAGCCTGGTTCAGTGTTAGAAACCGAATATTATATTACGCCTTGCCTAAACAGCCTGAACAGAGAAGAAAAAACTTTTTTTATCAAAAACCGCAGTTATTTCTGCATTAAGTGCTCACTGTGCTCACCTTGGGTGGTGATACAGTCAGGTTACAACACTTTTATGCTCCTATGATCGGTTGTAACCGCTACCAATACATAGATGCACATGCAAGTAACTAACACACGGGTGTAGCCCCGCGCCCGATCGCCCGTCGTCGCAATGCGAACTTCGCGGCGCCGCGACCTAATGGCAGCGGCGGGGGGTTCGCGTCGCGATCAGTCGATCGCGGCGAGACACTAATAGTTGGAATCAACATTTTAGAGAGTTACAGAACAGTTCCGAAAATGTTGCGAACACATTAGGGCATGAGGCTGCGCAACTTACGATCACGATTTTAACAACTTACGGAAGACTTCGGTAAGTTGTTGAAATTAGTGCTCGCAACATTTCTGAAATCTTCAGAGTAGTCATACACCAGGGATGTGAATATCGTCCATCACTGGATGAGCGATCGCCGCGACGCTGCTTGGCGGGAAAAATTGCGCACGGGAAAACGAAGGGAGAGTGGCTATTGATCGCACAAATTTTCCCGCCAAGTAGCGTTGCGGCGACCCCTCATCTAGTGACTGACGATACGTTGACATTGCCGTAGTCAGTAAGGATTCTGCCGCCTTGCGTGCATGCCATAGCAGACCAGAAAACTGGACCGCTCTCAAAATGTTATTCCACATTGATGTTTTCTTCCTCCTTCGTGAAATTATTGCAGAGACCCCAGTTTTCAGTCATAGTCGGCCGATCGGCAGCGAATCGAGCGTGAAAAATCCCTTAGTTGTGGCCGGACTGAGCCCGGTTACCTCATCCTGATCCAGCTGATGCCGTTAAGGTCGAGTCAATACGTATGCAATGCACGTATGGTTAATCCCCGGGCATGGCCGGACGAACCCAGAAGTCGAAGACGCCTGCATAATAGACTGTCATGCAGCCGACACACTATGGGCGGCACGGAACGGCGCAGCATCACTAGGGAGGTGAAAGGACGGCCTAGTTCGGCCTTTGGACGATTATGACGAGTGCTTTATCTTACTCTATTACTCTTTCCATTGTGAAGCTGCTTGTATTTATTTTACTGGATAATTCAACCCAAAAAATGAGCAGCTGGTGGAAGCTGGCTGATTTGCAAGCTGACAGATCCCGCAACGACATAATGCACGGTGCGATGGCGTGCATAACTGCAAGGCGCAGCTTCCCTTCGTGTTTTCCCCATACAGCTGTTCCTTTTGGGTTGCATCAAAACACTGGAGATGCCCAGTCGAGGCAGGTCCCAAGTTGAATTAGAGCCGGAAAGGAATGAACGACTCGTCCTTCGGTGCGTACAGTGCCACAATTCCGCGTTTGCCTTGTTTACGCCGCTGTATAACTAGGGTCTTAAGGACCCGCAGGCGAAGTAACATAAGAAATTTCGCTCTGAATCAGAGGGTATTCATTAGTAATTCGGAGGCAATCACGTAATTACAGGGCTCCTGAGAGATGAAAAATGGGCCAGTGCTTGAAGTATGTATAGTTACCGAAGCTTAGAGTTGTTACCTATTTCCAGTAGTGTCTTAACAGGGCTAACGTTTTCCACACATCAGGGGCCGGATGCATCAAGCGCGCCGGGTTGGGGCAGGGGCAGGGCAGTCGGCATCGTTGACGGTCGCAGTGCGAGGGCAGCAGATCATCTAATCAATCATGCCCCAGCAGTGTTGTTCGCTATTCTAGCTGCCCCACCCTCTTAGCTGGAGCAGCAGTGGCACGATTGATTATGTGAGTTACGGAGATCGTCAGCAAATTCAACACCGGGGGTGGTAGAAAATGGATTTGAAAACGCGACTTAACCGGGAGCTGACAGAGAACATCAACATAGTGTATGAATGAAGAAAAAGATGGATAGCTTCCAAAATAATCCTCCGAAGGAGTTTTCGATAGCTATCCATCTTTCTTTTCATTCACACACTATTTAAACTCTGGTACCGCCGTAGTGACCTGTTGATTTCGATCAATACCAGCAGCGGAGCGGTGGGCCTCGGTGAAATATAACTAGTGATAAGGAGGTTCCGACGAAAAAGCCACCGCTCCGCGCTGTGATAATCGAAATCAACAGGTCACTACGGCGGTACCAGAGTTTACATATTCTCTGTCGAACCATTTTCTGATTCTTTGTTAGATCCATTCACTACCACCCTCGTTCTGACCAATGAGTGTTTGGGAGTCGCTTGTGTGTCTGATATGCCGTCAAAGCCGATAAAGCTGATGAAATTATCTTGTGAAAGTTCAAAAAGCACCGCCTTTGCAGTAGATCTAATGTCCGATTGTAGTGTCTTGGGGTTACATAGATACGTGCTACTCCTTTCAACATGGAGTACTGTTCCACTTCTGGGGCGGTATGCACGTACACGGCGGGTCAGCTTGGGGTTAGGCAGGGTTTGAGGCTTCGGCGCCTTTGATGATTGCTGTGCGAGTGCTGGAGATAATCAATAATATGTGTCTCAGCGGGGCTTCGGCTGCCCCACCCTTCCAGGGGCGGCATGCACGTACGCTGCGGGTTAGGTTGGGGTTAGGCAGGGTTTGGGGCGTCGGCGCGTTTCATGATTGCTGTGCGAGTGCTGGAGATAATCAATAGTTGGGGTCTCAACGGGGTTTCGGCTGCCCCACCCTCCTAGGTAGGGTTTGCGAGGGAACGATTTTTCAGTGCTAGCCTAACCCCATTGCAGTCCCCACGCTGCTATCATGAAACGTGCCGTCGAACCAAACCCTGCCTAACCCCAACGTAACTCGCCGCGTACGTGCATGCCGCCCCTGTTTTCCAGACGGCGGCAGTTTAAAGGCAGTGTCCACGATAAAGTCAGTCCTTGAGTTTTCACACGAAATCAAGACATCCGAGACCAGGTTCACCAGCGCTGTTGAAAAAACGGCTGAAAGGGAGCACAAAGGAGCCCTATACGGCCCTAAACTTGAGTTTTCCGCTCACGCCACTCCCAATCCTTTCAACCGCTACCGATCCGTGAACAACTGAAAACCGACTTTGAGATAGCAGCATACGTCCAGGAGGTTATAATTCACTCCGCTCACCAAATTTTACCCCCTCTGATAATCGGTTACCTTCTTATGATAGGGTTTTCAGTTGCACACTTTCATTGGTAGCCGTTGAAGGAGTAGGCGAGGCGTGAGCGGAGCACTCAAGTTTGAAGTCGTATAGGTCTATTTTGTGTTTGCCCTTTACCGTTTTTTGAAAATTGTTCATGCAGTGAGCCCCGGTCCTTTCAAGTTACCTTGAAAACCAGAGAACTGTTTTCATCGCGGATTCTGTATTTACTCCAGCTAGGGACCCTTTTTTCTTAATATTTGTATTATACTCTTAAAGCCGTGGATAATCTCACGACAAAGTTATGGCGCTTTTGAAGACCTAATAAGCTAGCCTTGGTTCTACGGCATTTTAACATGAATTCTGTCCAAATGAGACTGTCTCCCACGCGGTCGGCGTGCGTGTTGAGCGGTCGTCGCGAAGGCGTTTTACGGACGAGCCTCCCCACGGCTGTTAACAGCTCACTGGGATAGTGTTGAATATGGTTTCTTATTTCTGATTATCGATTTAGTGGTTTTAACAATGTCTTGGCGACGTCCGCTCAACACGCACGCCGACCACGTGGGCGGACAGTCTCATTCAGGCAAACCCTAATTTTCGCTCTTTTTTCTTGAACATTTCATCGTAGTGGATACTATGAAGACCAAGAAAATTGTTTAGTTATTGCAACACCAGCGGCGTCGGCCGGCTGACGCCGGCCTCTGCCGCTGGGGCCCGGCTTCGCCGGCATATTGGGTATAAGGCAAATAACTCGGTGCTTTCTTTCTTCCTGCGCCGGCCCATAAGCTGGTTTAGGCGGCAACACTTAAACCATGGGAAATCACAAAGCATTCCAAACCTTGCTACGCCCGTTTACTTCCTTATCTGTAACGTGACACACCGGTCGTTCTTCCGTTTTATAAGATCCTGAACTGGCCTCTGACTATCTCAATTTTTGTCATGATAAGGACAACCGCTGTTTGGAATTAACTAAACGTTTTCATGATCAACCGACCCCTGCTACTTTTTTGCCAAATGAAGTAGAATGATGTTTGTGTTTCATGGATGCAGATTTTGATTAACTCTTATTTTCATCGTATATAAACCCGATTTAGAAAAGTTAGTGCATATAAACAGCTAAGCAGTTGAATTGAGTGGTGAAGGGTAGGGGACCTGAAGAAAGGAGTGGTGTACGCTCTCTTTTGGACGCACATAGTGATTCTGAAGTAATGCGCTCTCTCTCTCTTGAGTCTCACACGTTTTCTGCGGCGTCCAACGCTTCCTTTTGGGTCTCACACACTTCCTACGGCGCGATCTCCCTCGGGTCTCACACATTTTATGCGGCGCCCCTAGCACTCCCACTTGGGTCCCGCACACTTTCTACGGCGACCGGCGCTCTCCGCACTTGGTTCCCGCACACTTTCTACGGCGGCCGGCGCACTCTCACTCGGGTTCCGCACACTTTCTACGGCGTCCGGCGCACTCTCACTCGGGTCCCGCACACTTTCTACGGCGTCCGGCGCACTCTCACTCGGGTCCCGCACACTTTCTACGGCGTCCGGCGCACTCTCACTCGGGTCCCGCACACTTTCTACGGCGTCCGGCGCACTCTCACTCGGGTCCCGCACACTTTCTACGGCGTCCGGCGCACTCTCACTCGGGTCCCGCACACTTTCTACGGCGTCCGGCGCACTCTCACTCGAGTCCCGCACACTTTCTACGGCGTCCGGCGCACTCTCACTCGGGTCCCGCACACTTTCTACGGCGTCCGGCGCACTCTTACTCGGGTCCCGCGCACTTTCTACAGCGTCCTGCGCACTTTCACTCGGGTCCCGCACACTTTCTTCGGTGTCCGGCGCAATCGCATTTGGTTACCACAAACTTTCTACGGCGACCGGCGCTCTCCGCACTTGGTTCCCGCACACTTTCTACGGCGGCCGGCGCACTCTCACTCGGGTTCCGCACACTTTCTACGGCGTCCGGCGCACTCTCACTCGGGTCCCGCACACTTTCTACGGCGTCCGGCGCACTCTCACTCGGGTCCCGCACACTTTCTACGGCGACCGGCGCTCTCCGCACTTGGTTCCCGCACACTTTCTACGGCGGCCGGCGCACTCTCACTCGGGTTCCGCACACTTTCTACGGCGTCCGGCGCACTCTCACTCGGGTCCCGCACACTTTCTACGGCGTCCGGCGCACTCTCACTCGGGTCCCGCACACTTTCTACGGCGGCCGGCGCACTCTCACTCGGGTTCCGCACACTTTCTACGGCGTCCGGCGCACTCTCACTCGGGTCCCGCACACTTTCTACGGCGGCCGGCGCACTCTCACTCGGGTTCCGCACACTTTCTACGGCGTCCGGCGCACTCTCACTCGGGTCCCGCACACTTTCTACGGCGTCCGGCGCACTCTCACTCGGGTCCCGCACACTTTCTACGGCGTCCGGCGCACTCTCACTCGGGTCCCGCACACTTTCTACGGCGTCCGGCGCACTCTCACTCGGGTCCCGCACACTTTCTACGGCGTCCGGCGCACTCTCACTCGGGTCCCGCACACTTTCTACGGCGTCCGGCGCACTCTCACTCGGGTCCCGCACACTTTATACGGCGTCCTGCGCACTTCCACTTGGGTCCCACACACTTTCTACGGCGTTCTGCGCGCTCTTGAGCCCGTACCCGTAAGGTAGCCCGTCTTGAAAGTCAAGCCGAATAAACGGTCAAACAAACACACAGAGAAACGCACACATACATAAACACACACACGCACACACAAATTTACCAAAATATATATAGTAGGATAACTATTTTCCTAGCTTTGCAACAAGTATGTACTTGTGGTTATCTTGTAATTGCTTGGCCCGCATGAGGGATGTCGCTCTTTTCTTATTTTCATGACCACCACAGAAGGGTGAGTCAAGGGAAGTGCTTCAATCTGTTTTCGCAGACAAAGCCCGTTATTCGAGAGCGGGTGATGGAAGCTTCACGTGCTAGCTGGCAAGGTCGCGCCCTGAAACAGGTGCAGTGTGATTGTTAAACGAATCGCCGACACGCTCGCCTAATAACACAGTCACTAAAAGCATCGCCAAGTGTGAATAGGGTTATTGGCAAGGACAAACAATGGCTGCGCGATTAGAACTGTGAAAAGGGAGATGACGTGAAGGTTGAGACGTTCTCAGAATGCCTTGACCGCTGTCACAAAAAATTGGGAGAACAGTGGAAGGAATATGTCTCCAAATTCTCAATTTTCTTATTTTAGTGATGTGGGCTCTATAATATAAACTAATTGTAGACATGGTTACGGTGCAGAAATATGACGCAAGATGGATGCAATCTCTTGTAGAGGGCTAATACCTGCAACTGTTCAGGGCAGGTTCGAAGCGACGCTAGCTAAGCCAATGAGAGCCTACCCATTATGGAATAAAAACACGAGTTCTCACCTGCTGGCTGGCCAATCGAAGCTGCTCTCCACTGTATTTAGGCAACTACGGTGTGACCTCGGCGTGTCGCAACCTTCTGACCCCATCAGTCCCAAAATTTTCAGCAACTGAGTCGGAAGATTGACTTTGCGAGGTCAGAAAAATAAAAAGCCGAGAGCTGAAAACTATTTGAAAGTTCAAAGTTCTGCAGGATCCTGTAGCTGCTAACAAAAGAACAAGTTTAATATGAGGAGGGAATCCGAATGACTCAAGGGCCATTGCAGCTTCAGAGTTCTAGTCCTTTCAAAACTGTTACTCCTTCATGTTCTCTGCCGCTGAAGACGAAAAACTTTGACAAGCCCGGTTAATGCTTGCCTCACCGTGATAGAATCACGAGGATTCTACAATGGTGCGGTCACGTCGTAGCAGTTACGTCGCTTTGTCGCTATGTAAAGCCGGGATTGTACTCCCTGTCGCAGCGATTGGTCGCTAGCATCAGCTGAATCGAAATTGCTGCGCTCGAAGGGTGAGTGCAAACGTAAGACCGGGTTTATTCTCTCATGGAAAGGGAGGGGTAACTTGATGGCACGCTTTGAATTTGCGTGACGCGATATCGATCGGTATTCACCCATGTTATGCCATCGCGTCGTTTCGCCACGTTAGTGAGAACCCGCCCTATCGCGCCGCATGTGATGGGATTGGGGCAGTCGCTACGAGCGACATCGTCATTGACCCTTCGCTGATGTGCCGTGCTTTATCATCATCGTGCTTACTGACCGTCGTCATGATGGAGAAATATATAGCCGCTAGTCTTTGCACTCAATGACGGTTACGACGGCTTACAGGATCGACGGGAAGTAAGATCGCGGTCTCCGAAGTTTCGGCGGCGCGACGTGCCGGTACGCTTAGGTATTTTCAGAGTTCGATCACGTCATGTTTCATACGTGATTCTGCGAGCGGTGCGCTTTCGATCCGATTCGGTTTATAGCGCGTCTCTTCACTGTGTGCACAGCGTGAAGGTGCGCTACGCAACGTCGCTTGATCGAAACGCAAGCTGGTTATAACCACCAAACTTTGAACGCCGCCTAAGAACTGGTAACGTTGCTTCCATGTGACGCTAAGAGATAAGCACGTCGACGCTAAAACTGCTGCCACGGCCTGTGATAGGCTCGCGCAGAATACTCTTTCAATCAAGATGTAGGAGTATTCATCTGTTCTAGCCATCTACATCATAACTGAGGCAGTTACTATTCACATATATCATGAAAGGCGTGGGAGGACCTACATACCAGATCACCAACGTCTTGCTCAGAAGTTCAAACTGCTCCCAAAACGTTTCTTTGGAAAGCTGCAACCGATTTTGCTGGACCAACCGATCCTCTGTGAAAAATCGGTATTCTCATCACTCATGGCGCGTGCGGCACGCGCGATGCTGCAGCCTCCGTCTGCCCTCAGCTATTTCGCTGTCTCTAACCTCCGCTCCTCACTAACAAGCGTAGGAACTCTGAGAATTTCGAGTTTTTACGGCGTGTACCTCTATCGCGCGACCAACAATCATAAAGGAGGCGCGCGAAAATCGACTTTGCGAAGTTTGTACTCGTTAGAAATCGCTAGTCACCCAAGCAACGCTAAATACGAAGTGGCCTCCACACGTTTACAAAGCGCCTTCTAGTTGGTGGTATTCATCTCTAACCAATACCAGGAATTGACGACAATGGCCGGAAAAGCGACCGTTTCACAAATCAGAATAAGCATCGAGGAAGGAAAATTACTCGCAGATATGTATATACCTATTTTATGGGTTGTTCGACAGCAGTACAAAAACACTGCCATAGTTCCTTCTAGATTGACCTTGAAGGTCTGGTCGACAAGACAATCATCCAAACAAGTCATTTAAGACGAAAACCTCGATTACTGGCTAAACCTGGTCATTTGTCAGTCTGCAGAGTGCACTGTTCTTTCTCATACAGACTAAGCTGTTGAGAAGTGCATCTTATGAAGCACGGGAAGAAAACTCCTGCTAATTTCAACTCTTCTCAGGTCGTCCATCAACATCTCCTCAAACCAGACCTTACTTCCCCTCAAGAAGGACAACCGGAGGGAAAACTGTAGTCGATTGTATTCCCTAATCATTTCATACCAAACAGATTTAATCAAAAGAAGAACTTCCAGAAACGCATTCAGAGCATAGTGCGGAGTTACTCGCAAAGATTTTTTGTGTCACGTGCAGCTTTTGATTCCTGCAGAACTGGTCACTTTAGAACGGTTTTCCATTTTTCCGATTTCATATCACATCGAACGCCCAAAAGTTTTTCATGATGCGTTCATCAAACAGATGGGCAGACGAAAACCTCGACATTGAAGCCATTTATTGCCATTAGCTCACTTTTTTCAAGTCTGAAAAGGGCACTTTCACACCCCACTGAGAAACCAGACTAGCCTGCACCTGACCACATGAGAAATGATGCAATTTGATCTTTCGACAACTTCACTTTTGTTTCCAGAATCGCTAGCGCTGCAATCTCTGAGGTAAAAACCACCAGAGATATTTCAATAATAGCATAGAGGGTAGTGTTTCAAACTGAGCACGGTGATACCACTTAGTGAAAAGGACAGTTTTTATATTGTTTAGAATGTGGACTCTACAGAGGCAAGGGCCGTCACATTTCAAGGTTTCTTGAACCTAGAAGATAATTCGGTCGGCTTACGCGTCTTACCGGATCCGTTCTTCGTTGCCAGAACGATTAAACGAAGCATAAATGAGTGATGGTTCGCCCAAAAGGCTTTTCCTCACTTGACGACCTCTAAACTAGACGTTTTAAATCAGATTAGTCATCGCTGACATATGCAGCCAGTTGGTCGAATGCCAGGCATTTTCGATGCCGTCATGGTCTCGCTAATATTATTGTAAATAGTTTGAAACGTAGCGAGGAACCTGTTGTCAAGACCTCCATCTCGGCCTCCTGTGGGAACATGCGATTTCTGATGCTATCCCATTAAAAGTCCCTGCAAAATACAGCCACGACAAAACGTGTTACCCACCTTGGGACTTCTAAAATTGCGCATTTGCTAGTGTTTTACCTGTTCAAAGTCGGTATTGGGCCTATTATTTAAGCAGCATAACACATTTACAGCATATTCAAGTCACCGAGATGATTTGAAAGTGGAATAAAGCCACATCGACGCTCCACACTGTGCAAGCGATTTTGAAAAATCGCAGCAAATTGGCGGACGTAAAGACAAAGCACACC
This sequence comes from Aplectana chamaeleonis, assembly GCA_029168955.1. NCBI lineage: Eukaryota > Metazoa > Nematoda > Chromadorea > Rhabditida > Cosmocercidae > Aplectana > Aplectana chamaeleonis. The sequence continues at coordinate 6,480 of JAPDOI010001682.1, read as the reverse complement.
ATCAGAGATGAATTTTCAATTTTCTTTTAGTTGTGGGATGTAGACCCCTCCTGTATAACTCGTGCCAAGTGCGAGATTTCTAATCCTCCGAATAAGCGAGACATACTCGAGTACCATGGGCCTGACCACCTTCCTTCACCACCACCGGCCGCACCCCCTCCCTGATTTTCGAACTCAATATCGCCTAAAAGGATGGACGAATTTCAACCGCGTCGTCGTTCTTCACTCCCAATCTCTTCATTCTGGTCCGCTTTCGCGAAACGACTGCGAGTGAAAAGAAATACAGGACTATGAAGACTCGTCCACTAAACTTTCGCCCTCAAAATACAGGTTTCTTTGAGAAGCTATAACTCAGTTTTAGGGGGCCTCGAGCTATTCCAGAGAAATCATTGCAATCAGCGTGTGATTCTATCCAAGATAAGCATAGAACCTGAGAAATTTTATGGGTGTTCTGTGCCTTTAAAGGCACAGTGCACAAGCAATCGATTTTTGCTTTCAAATCTAGTTTGGAGAACATTTCACGCTGATCACAATGGTTTTTCTGAAATCTCTCGAAAATCAATGTGAATGGAGTTATGGCCCCTCAAATATTTTGAATTTGAACGGGTAGTTGTTTGCGGACGAGTTGTCTCGAGCCTATTTTTTCTCGTTATTCGCAGCCATCGTTCTAGAGTAGGTCACAATATAAAGGTAGACCGAAAACAAACAGAAGAACATAGATTTTGAATAAAATCAGTCGCGCTTCTCTTCCCTATTGAGATCGGAAGCTCGTCGGTGGGCGTCACCCATTTTTTCTTCCATGAGGGCGTGGTCTATTTTTTCCTCGCTTTTTCTCGCTTATTTAAGCGAAATGAGATTTCGCGCTTTATTGGGTCGCTATACCCGGGGGCCGAAGTATAATATCAAAAATTACCTCTGAGCTTAGACTGTGCCTTTAAGTGATTTATTCATAGGTGAATGGAGAAACTTTCTCCTTATAATAGGGAAAATAAATGAAAACTCTCACGCAAGCTTGTGGGGAGAAACTTGGTTTGGCTTTACTCAAACTCCATTCTTACCGATAATCAGACCAGATCTCTTCTTTCCACTTCTGCTTTGAATTGTTCCGAAAGAACCCATAAAATCAGAAAATGAATCTCTAAGACTGCAGCACCCACTTCAGTTGCACGGCTGGAACTCGTCAGAGAAACACCTATGAGGCCTTCGTACGTTTCTTCACTTGGAATCTAAAAACATGCATCCCCTCGTGTTATCCTCTGAGCAACTGTTCCTTTTGCAATGCCTCAGCACAGTGGAGATGCCCAATGGTAACAGATGTCCTGATATTTCTATAGCGTTCCGCCAGAGTTTAAATACGGCATTAGACTCATTCGTTGGAATCGACTAGCAAGAAAAGTCTCACCACTGATAGCCGGCAATTTCAAAAATCACATTTCTAGAAACGTGGAATCCAATTAATCACACCAGACCCGCCGAAAATTATATACTCTGCACGAGTTTCCACTAATCAAAGGCTGTTCCATTGGGTGAACACGGCATTGCTAGATTTTGGACCACAATTTTTCGGACAAACTTCTGAAAACCGATGAACTGGCTTCATAATTCTGTTCTGCGAGCCCAGTTATACCAGTGAGCCTTTTTTAAAGGCAGTGGTCGCGCTCAAATATGCTCGTCTTCTTTTCCTCTCTGAACCCTTTCCTGGGTATAGAGTAGTAGAACCTACAAGAAAAAATCGCGAAAAAAACGCTGTTCTAGGCCAAATTTGAAGCCTGAAATTCCTTGTCTTTTGATGGTGGACGAGTCCACCCCACATCATCGGCATCGATGATCTCTAGTATCAAGAACATCAGCTGGCTTGAAATTGAATTTCAATCAATGAACCTCCGAATTTATGTACACATCTAGTCAAAAACATTGACTGAAGTGCTTGCTTTCATTGTTCAACTGTTTTATTGGGCAAATTTGCATTTATTTCTTCCTCTGAGTGTCGATGATTTTCGACTGCTTGGCGTGAGACTGTGATCTTTCTGTGCACGTGTGCACGAACTGGAAGTTTAGGGTCTTGATAACTATAATTCTAGCCCGTTTTTCAAGCCTCTACCTTCATAGTTTTTGAGCTGTTTTTCATCTGAGCTAATTTTTGTGGTTTTTTCGATAACGTTTTTCATCGTGACCACTGCCTTTAACGCTTAAGAGACCGCGTGTCCACACTGCGCTCCTACGCCAGAAACTCTATTTTTTCGTTTTACTTCAAGAAAAACTGGTTTCTTCTCATGATTCCTGGAATATCCATACATAAAACTTCTTGCATAACTGGTACGCAGATATTTAGCGTCATATGCCTTCTTTTGACACAGTCATTAACAACAAAAATCAATTTAAAAACTTGCTGAATTGATTGGCCGTGGAGCAGGCAATCTCTTGAGTGTTAACCAAAATCTGTTGGAAGTTACTGAAATATCGCGTTTATTTCACCAGAAAGGAACATAGGGATGAACCGCTCAGAGTGAAGGTAAGCAGCTTCGTATGGAATACTCGGGTTCTACGTCTGGAAATGGCTCAGAATTTTGTATTTCTCTTACTAGGGCTTACCTCACATTTCCGGTGGCCTTTCATAAAACCATGTGTTGATAGTTGTAGGTACTATGGGACACAGCATTGATAATCCGTTTTCCAAATCCCCTTAATGCCTCAGATAGTTACAGGAGATTTCCACAAAAGGGAATTTTTATAGCTTTGCGTAGATAAAAGGAGTACACGTATGGCAATTTTCAGGATGTTGAAAAAATCGCCTCGGATTGGACTGAAAACTTGTTTCTAGGCTTTGTTTTGGATGCTGATCACGAATTTGAGGCCCATTTGTCAATGTTTGAAAAACTCGATCTGATTTGGTCCGAAACTTCAAAATGGAGAATATTTTGCTGGAAAAACACAACTTTTGACGATTTCGAGAATGCTACGATCCAATCGCCTCATAACTTGTACAAAGAGGCTATTCGGCCTGACGAACACCAATTCGCAACCCTTTTTTTATCGATTTTTGATAGATTGCGGTAGATTACGGTGGGTATACGGTGGCTCGGTCAAAGTCTCATATTTGACTCAAAATTTCACTGTGGGTGTTATTTGGGACGCTGAACACGAATTTGAGATACATTTTCCGATTTTCGGAATTGTAAGGTAAGGAACGCCGGTTAAAAGGCATTATGCCTACCGTAACCTACCGTACAATACCGCCCGTATCTTTTTGGTCATTGGGCGCGCTAGAGCGCCGGAGCGTCGTCGTTTGGCGTCGTTTCTTGAATAACTCGCTTCAAAACGGTCCAATCGGAAAATGGAAGCCAAATTCGGAATCAGCATCGAAAATGCGATCTACCGAATGTATAAAATTTCAAAATGGAACTCAGTGCGGAAGATTTTGGGGTTACGGTAGCTATCCAATGTCCCTCGTGGTCCAAATGGGGCTGGCGTTTAAGTGTTGTTATAAGTGGATTTCTTTGACGTTCTTCTCGTATATAGAACATTTATAGCACTTTGTGATCCTCTGTGTTTCTTCTGGAAATATTTTGACAGCGAAAAAATTAATAAAATTTATTAAAAAAGTCATTTTTCCTAACAATTTTTGGATTCTGAATGTGGAAAAACCACGAAGTTCTTCCATATTAGTGACTTTTTTGAGATAAATTGCAAAACTTTGAGTAGAACTCAGGTATTAAAAAGTTAGACGGAAATCGCGCTCTTGAAATTTGATTAATTATTTGATTTCACATTCAAAAAAGGTAGGGGTATCAGAGCGCATTTACTAACAACTCATGTAATGAATTCGCTTTGCAATCTTTGTTTTTTCTCCTCACACAAAGAATTCATGTCCAGAATCAGCCAGTGTACGGAAATGCACCACAAATTCAACAATGGTGTTCAAAAAAATTATTCAAAAATGTAAAATTTTTATAAAGTGACCACTTTCAATTTCCATGCTGAAATACTCCTCGAGTTCTATATTCTTCGTGTATAGCGCATGACAATTTGTATCCAAATTGTTTCAAAAATATAGAATTCCTAAACTTTTTCCTAATTATTTTTTAAAAAATAAATAAATTATCGTAAGTGAATCTTTACTGAGACCACAAATTCTTGAATTTCTTTTCCCGAATTTCTCTTTGTATTCCATGTATTTCTAGCTTCATTATATGAATTTCTTTCGAAAATGTGGGAATCGTGAAAATCTTCAATCTTTTTTCCCGAAAAAAAAAACAAATGAAATTTGAAATTTGAATTTTCTCTTAATTTCCATTTTCAGTGTGAAAAGGTTCTAGGAATGTTTCATTGTTCATGTAGAGCGCATAAAATCTAATCAGCATTCATTTTAAAAATGTCTGATCTAAAAAATATTCTTTCCGCAAGAAAAAATTCAAAAATTTCAAAGTTGAATTTTCATTATTAGAAACAATTTTTTTGAATTTTGATACCGGAACCTTCTTTGAATCCCATCCATCTAGTCACACAGGAGATTGTTTCAAGAATAAGATAATCTAGGAAATTTTTCTATTTTTTTCCAAAAAAGAAATGTAAAAACTCCGAATTTTCAATACAATTACCAGTTTTGAATTTCGTTCTTGAATACTTCTAGATTTTCTTAATACTACTGGAGCTCCATTCGCGAGAAAAAGATTTTTCTAGCTTTGCTACGCAGAATCCAGTCCGCATTGTGGTAATTTTGAAAACCTTAAATTTTTCCTACAAAAAATGAAAATTTAAAATTGAATTTCTGGTGAAAAGACCGGCTTGCTAGAACTCATTCCAGAACCCTTCTCGAACCTCCATAATATCGAATTTACTAATTATAACAATTGAATAAATACAATTTTAGGAATTGGTGTATGACCACCCCGTATTTCGGCCTCAGGGCTGGAACTCCTAACTACAGTATGAAACCTCATAAAAATTCAGTATCATAATCAGTCAGTGCATCACTTTTTGAAAACATCTGTAGAATTGTTTGGGGGAAACATGGGATTCATGAGAACTTTGGGTAAGTTTTCCGAAAAAAAGAAAATTAAAGTCGAATTTTCATTAAGACCACTAATTCCTAAATTTCTTTCCCAGATTTCTATTCGAATTTAATGTATTTTTCTGCTCCACTACATAGAACTGTACCAAAGATGTGGAAATCGTATAAATTTCTGGTTTCTCTCCACAAAAATGGAAATTCTAAAATTGAATTTGTGGTGAAAAATTAAGGCCGAATTTTCATTAAGACCACAAATGCTGAATTTCTTTCCAGATTTCAATTGATTTTCATATATTTTGTGCATCTACTATGGAGTTCTCCCAAAAATGTGGAAATCGTAAGAATTTTTTAGTTTCCTCCACTTAAAAATGAAATCGCAAAAATGAATTTCTGGTGAAAAGATCCACACCAGAACTCATTCCAGACACCTTCTGGAATTCCATAATATCTCAAATTCACTAATTATACTGAATAAATACAATTGTAGGAATTGGCGTATGAGCAATTCCTGTCGTTCAGCCCTCCAACTCCCTCGCGTGCCAGGCAATTACCTACGCCAGGTCGTCTACCAACCCACAGCTCATCCAGGCCGAGTATCGATCACATTTCTCAGGGGCTGAAACCCTTAACCACTATGAAACCTCATAAAATTCAGTATCATATTCAGTGAGAGTATGCCTCTTAAAGAACATTTGTTCATTCGCACAGTAATGAAACATGTCAAATTCTTCACATAATTAGGGTCCAGAACAAATTGATAACGTAGATTTGGTCCGAGAAGCCGAAATTCGAGAAATGGTTCACATCTTAGAAAAAATTGGGTGTTTTTCAGTAGTAGTGAATAATGTCGGAAACACATTGAGGACTGTGATCAAGCCAAAAGTGTACCAGTACTAAAATTAGGCTCTGCATGCACTCGCTCTCACACTGGCCTGCTCTCTAAGAAACAATACCTACAGGGTCATTTTGAGGTGCGAATGGGCCTCTCGAGGCGTATTTGGGACCTCCTCCGTCTAAATGACCTTATCAGAATTACAGAGACTCTTCGTCTGCAACACGCTCCCAACCATTTGTTTATCTCCAATAAAATGAGCGAGCTGTTCTCTCATTTATCGCAGTCCATCAGTCTATCAATCCCAAAATGTGTATTTGTTCAATGTAATTAGTGAATTTAGGATATTATGGAATTCTAGAAGGGCCTCTGGAACGAGTGTTCCGAAACCGATCTTCTAATCACGTATTCAGCTTTTTGAGATTTCATTTCGGTGGAGGAAACCTGAAATTCAAAACGATTTCCACATTTTCGGTACAATTCCGTGTAGTGGAGCAGAAAATACATTGGATTCAAATAGAAATCTACAAAGAAATTTAGAATAAGTGGTCTTAATGAAAATTCGACTTTCATTTTTTTCTCTTTTTTTTTTTTCTTTGGAAAACTTTCCTAAATTTCTCATGAATTCCATGCTACC